>VXBO01006320.1:523367-600986 GCA_013400135.1 Rhinoptilus africanus
GCGGGCGCCGGGCGGAGCGGAGCGGGGCCGCCGGTGCGGAGCCGGCCCGGGCTGAGCGCAGGGCGATGCTACAGGGAGCCGCCTGCCAGAGGTGTTGTTGGTAATTAGTGTATCTGGGAACAACTTCCCAAGGGCCGAGGCGCGGTCTCAGCCCGAGCTACTTCTGCCTAAAGAAGCGGGCTTTCCCTCGGGATGGTTCTCAGCCTCCCCTCCTTAGCCATCGAGCTGGCCGCTCCCGGCGCTCGCCGCTGCTGCCGTCCTAAAATTTATTCGCAGGCGAACTGCTAAATTCTGAAATTATAACTTGAGAAATAACGTGATACAGATCAAAAGTTCGCCTGCTCGCCCTCCCGCCCGAAGGGGAATGGGGTGAGAATAGAAAGAGTCAGAGAGGTCCGAGCCTCTCTACGCGTTGGGTCCATCCCAAAAATGTTAATCCCTGCACAGAGAAAGCAAGAAAGAGACGTTTTCTACTCCAGTGGTGTCGGGTTGGCTCGGGATCTGCGATGAATTAAGCAAAGGTCTCTTTTTACCAGTTACTGGATGCTAAAAGTTTCAACTGCCTCGGCAAGTGCACAGCCGAGTCCGCTTTCTGCACGTGGAGGGCTTGTCCCGCCGCTGGTCACCTTGCCATCACCACAAATATTTAATAAGTTACAACAAGGGTCAGTTTTCACAAACTCTCTCCCAGCCGATGGGAAGTGCTATACCCTGCACCGGAGACCGTTCCGCGCCTCACTTTCAATCGGAAGCAATTTTCACCGCTAAATATTTTCATCTCTTAATATACACAACGGAGATTGAAGTGCCAGAGGAGTACGGGCAGCCGAGCCCTCGGGCGGGGGGCTCGGATGCTTCCAAAGGTGCAAATATCGCTCATCCCACGCCGCCAAACCTATCTGTGCGCCGCAGCGGGAGCTGCGCGGAGCGCCCCGCACGCTCCCGGCGTGGGAGGGGCGGGAAGGGCAGCGGGGGCGAGCAGACCCNTCTTGCTCAAGCGGTGGCTCTGCCAGGACACTGGGGTTTGTGCAAACGGTGCAACTGGCACCGACAGATTTCGCAAGAAGTTTAGGGGAGGGAGACCCAAAAAGCCAGAATAGGTACAGCGAGCTCAAGCGCGGCTCCCGCCCGCTTTTCTCAGGCTTCCAGGGCTGCGCGGCGGCAACGTGGCCTCAAGGGCTGGGGTTCTCCGAGCGCAGGGGCTTCCTTTGCCCGGAGGGGAGGCGAGGGCCGGGGTCACCGCAGCCGCCGCTGGCCGGGGGGGTCATTGCCCCGCCGGCCCCAGGGGAGCTGGAGCGGGGCGGCCCGCCGGCAGGGAGGCGCACAGCCGGAGGGAGGGCAGGCGCAGCCCGGCTCGGCGGAGCTGGCGGCCCGTCGGGCTCCGCTGGGGCGGGGAGGGGTGGCTGCACCGCCGGCCCCCCCACCCCGCAGCCCTCTTTAACAACCGGGCAGGGGGCGAGGGCGCCGGGCAAACGTGAGTGCTCCTGTGCCTGCCTGTGCGGTGCGTGTGTGCGCGGCGGGTGTTGCTCGTCCCGCCTCTGCCTTATTGGCTGCAAGGGTGGTGTGGGGGCCCCCCTTCGCCGCAGCCCCCCGCGCCCTGCAGCCCCCGGGCTCGGGGAGCGCCGCCCCGCGGGCCCGGGGCTGGAGGTCCCGACTCGGCACCTCCGCACTTGTAGCGGGGGGAAAAGGGGGAGGAGGAGGAGGAGGAGGGAGGAAGGGAGGAGGGGGACGGGGGTGGGAACCCTGTCCAGCAGCACCAGCGGCGGCAGAGCGCTCCTGTGCACTGTGCCGCTCCGCATGGATCGGGGCGCCGGGCTGCTGCCGCGCTGAGCCCCGGGCGGAGCTGCTGCGGGCTCCCGGGGTTCCTCCTTCCTCCCCGGCACCCCCTAGTCTTCCTCCTCCTCCTTTCTTCTCCGCCCCCGCTGCCTGCAGCCCGACTACCGCTCCGCGGCTCCCCCGGCCGCGGGCACCCGGCGGCGCTTCCCGGCGGCCGGGGCCGCTCGGTGCTCCCGCTGCAGCAGGGCAAGGGCTGGCGTGGAGCAGAGGGAGGGAAGAGGAGGAGGAGGAACAGGCAGCGGCCGCCGAGCGCCCCTTGCTCCAGCTAAATCTGTGCTGCCGTGTCCAGGTGCTGGTGTCGCGGACGGACACGGAGCCCCCACCCCGGCCCGCAGCCGCCTTGTCATGCTGCCCAAAGTGGAGACGGAGGCCCTGGGACTCGCCCGGTCGAATGGGGAACAGGGGCAGATGCCGGAAAACATGCAAGGTAAGGGGGGAAAGGCACAGCGCTCCCCCTCCGCGCACGCTCGGGCCCCCCTCGGCAAACCGCCCCTTCGTCCTGCCAAAAAAGTTTACGGCTCCTGACTGCGAGCTCCCCCGCCGCCGCCCGCTCCGCGCCTCGTCGAGCCCCTGTCTTCGCGGGCCAACTTCCAGCGTGGCTCGGACGGGCACCGGGGGCCGGGCCACCAGCGCCGAGGCGATGGCAAGACCCCGGCCAGGAGGTGCAGCCGCGGCCGGGAAACCGTCCAGCAACTGTCTGGCGGGAGCCTTGCCCGGGGTGCAGACGTCCCGCCGGTCACTGCTCGGGGACACCGTCCCCGCTGCAGATCCGGGGGATCTCGGTCTCGTCCCCGGTCCGCGCAAAACTGACTCGAAGTTTGTGGCGGGGAGTTAGGCGGGGAAGCCCTGCCGAGCACCCTGTGTGCCACGCACCGTCCCGAAACGGGGCCCCGAGGGCTCTGTCCCGCGGGTGCGGCGCCCGCAGGCACAGCGCAGGTGGCAGCGGCGGCAGCGCGACACTTCGCAGCAGAGAGCCCCGACGCCGCGGCGGATTTGCGCCCTTGCGGGGTACCCGGGAAGGCAGCGGGATGCCCGAGCTGGGATGGCGCTGGAAGTGCATCTGTGGGACGGGACGGTGCCGTTGCCGATACCCTGCACGGGGCTGGAGCGCTGGGCGGAGGGAGGCGGCGGAGACCCCGTCCCAGGGCCGCCGGGGGAGGTCGGCTCCCTGCCTCGGAGCCGGTAGAGCGGTACGCGGGCACGGCCCGTCCCGTCTGCTCTGCCGAAATTATTCCCTTCTCCTCTCGGGAGCCTGCTGGGGACCGGGGGCGGGGTGGGCCGGGGGCCTCGGAGGTGCTGGGGGCGGCCAGCCCGTCTCTTTCCTCGCCCGCGGAGGAGGCTCTGTGCCAGGGCACAGCTCTCGGAAAACCCCTGCTTTCCCACTTGGTTTTTCCTGCTAGGAAGGGGAACTTCGTCCCTGCGCCGGGCCCTGGAGCGGCGGCCGCGGGAGCAGAGGGGAGGGCCGGACCCTCCTCCTCCTCCGCCTGCCGCCGCCCCGTGTCCGCCCCACGCCGCTGGGAGGCGGCGATTCCCGGCCGTGCCGGGGTCGCACTGGAAACGTTTTCCCGGCCGTGGGCTGGCGGGGTTGGTGTCCCCCGCGCTCCCTGGAAGCTCCTCCGAGCGCCGGGCGCTGCCCTCTTGCCCCGGCCGGGGGGGGCGCAGCTCCCGCGGCCCCAGCTGGGCGCCCGGTCCGGGGGCTTCGGGCAGACGCTGACCGCCCCCGTGCCCTCGAACTGTGGCAGCCGCGGGGTTACCGGCAAAGGGGCGACATCCTGAGGGGTGCCGCTGCGACGCCCGGTGCCTCTGGCCTTGCCCAGGAGCTCTCCGCTGCCGCTGCGCTTGCCGAGCAGACCGGAGGTTTAGCAGCAGGGAAGGGGGAGGAAACCGGCCCCGCGGTGAGCGGCGAGGTTTCTTTTTGGGAATAACCAGAGCGGCTGCCTGGGCTCTTTGGGGGGGGGGGCGGCTGGAGTGACCGCGCTCTGTGACTTCGTTCAGCTTGTTTTACTCCCGCCTCGTCCTCTCCTGACGGCCGCCCCCTCCCCGCCTTTTCCCCGAGCGGCAGAAACTTCGGGCGGCCCCGGCGCGCAGGTTTCCGCCGGTACCGGGGGGCGCCGGCTGGGCAGAGCCCGGCCGCATCCCCCGAGGACGGGGGTCCCGGCCCCTATCCCCCAGCCGACCCGCGGGGGGCCGCGCCGGCGGGGGCTGAGAGCGTCTCCGCCGCCGCCGCGGGGCGGGCTGGCTGGGAAAGCCGGGGGCTGGGGCAGGCGCGGAGGGGTGGCGGCCGCCCCCAGACAGCGGGTTCGGGGGGCGCGGAGGACGTTGGTTTAAGCTGGCTTTGCAAGTAAGTAACTTGCATTTAACGCGGCGCAAAAAGTGCTGGGTCTGTAAGATGCAAGTTTAGGCTAAGTAAATATTTGCGGGCTGATGTTGAAAGACAACTTTAAAGGAAACGAACTGCGTTACTTTAAATACACAAGTGACACTTAATCTTTTCGTTCTGATTTTTTAAAGCTTGTCCCTGATCATTTTTCGGATTTAAATTAATTCACTTAGTTTGTGATTCCAAAAACTAAGGACTAGGTTAAGGGCACTCTGTCAATATAAATATTTAGAACATAAAACTGAGGAGCTGATGGGTTTGTTCCACTTGCTAAGTATCATGCAGATTTGCTGTTGATGAAAAGTTGCATGTCTCAATGCAAGCTGTGTTTTTAAAAAGAAAACTTTTTGCCCCCTTAATTTGCAGTGGTGTGTTTGTTTAAGCAGCTTGCTCTCCAGATGAGAACAGTTGCAGAAAATTTGAGTCATTAATGTAAATTCTAATTGAATGTGCTATTTCTCCTTTCCCCAGTGTCTCAGTTTAAAATGGTGAATTACTCTTACGATGAAGACCTTGAGGAACTGTGTCCAGTCTGTGGAGATAAAGTGTCTGGGTACCATTATGGACTTCTCACCTGTGAAAGCTGCAAGGTTCTGTTCTAATTACTTCATACAAACACAAGTACAGCAAAAAAAGTTTCAAATATAAGCAGAAAAAATTATAATTAAAAACCCCATATGTAATAATTTAGCTTATTTCTGATATGTTTCTTTTTACTTTCGTGTAAAAAATTAACCACTAAAAAGCTTTAGGATTTTGAAGTCTCTTGGAGAGATCTCATCTGCACAAATGGAAACAACGTGGACTGTTTTGCATTGTACTTTTATCGTTGCTTTTAAGTATTTTGCTGTTGTGAAGTGACATAGTTCTGGAACAACTTTTATTCCTAACTGTCCTAAATAGCGATTTTAGTTGATTTATATACATTCAAAGTATTCTGTTCCTCGAGGATAAAGTAGAAGTATCCTCCATACAGATCAGCTTTGTAAAATCTAATGCAGCTTTCTTAAGATTTTTTCATCCTTCAATATTACAGTGTGAATTTCTGTGACTATAATGACCATGCATTTTTTCCATACAAACTACAACTTTCAGAGCTCACTTGACACACAAAGTCAAGTAACTAATGTATGATTTGGTTTAGATCTTTCATTAATTTGGGGAATAAAATATTTGTAAATGCAACTTATCATATTGGAAGATGAATGTATCTGCATGGTTGTGTTATACTAAAGGGTTTAAATACTTAGGAATTTATTACATGTCAAATTTGTCATGTAAATTTTTTTTTTAAGTTCTTTATCATTATATCTAAATAATGCACTGTAAAAGAAACTCCTTTGCCAGGACAATGCAATTTAAAATATTTATTTGCATGGGAAAATTAACTTGGCACATTATATTTTCATTAAAAAATAATCAATGAGAAATGAACAAGCACTTATTATGCCTCTAGCATGCAGTGCTGGGATGTACAGTAGCCAGAGGTACTCTGTATTTCTGTTATCTTTGCAACAGTGCCCTTACTTACTTCATGTAAAAGTACTTTCAAAGGAAAAGTTTAATAATGTTGCAATGATTAAAGAATACAAAAGGTACTAGTCAGCTTCACTATTACTGGGGCACAGGAGACTACAGCCAGTCTTAGCAAGCTTTGACATAAGTCTATAAAACAGCACTAACACAAGAAAACCTCCTCTGGAGCCTGGTGGTTTTCTCCTGGGTACATCTCGCTGTAATTTTAAATGAACTACGTAACTTCATGAGTAGTGTCTGAAAAATATATTACAATGATTTCCATAAAATAAAATGCTGAAACTCGCTATTTAAGCAAAACAGCCTAACTTTTGTATCTGTCATACAGGGATTCTTTAAGCGAACAGTCCAGAATAACAAAAGGTACACATGTATAGAAAATCAGAATTGCCAGATTGACAAAACACAGAGAAAACGATGCCCTTACTGTCGATTTCAAAAATGTCTAAGTGTTGGAATGAAATTGGAAGGTAAGAGGTATAGTCTTGCTAATACTGTCAACTATACTATAGATTAATTTTAGAAATAATAGCATTACATATGTTATTACATGCTATGTTATTTTTAAATATGCTGTGTATTTATCATGGTTTTGAAATTACAGTAAAAGATGACTTTGTGTGCTCAATGAAATTGTTGCTTTATAAAAAAAAAAAATCTAATGAGTAAGTGGTAAATCACTAACAACTAGCCAAAACCATAATCCATTTTTAAATATATGTATGTAATTTGATATTTCAGTATTTTAGAGTTTGTGAAGAAATGGATCTAGATAAAATAGTTTTGCAGCTTTTTAAAAGACCTAATTTAGATTAAACATAAAATATGTAAGAAGTGTCCAGATTAGAAAAAAAAAAAAAAAAGCCATTCTGTGCAGAGCGATCTGCTTTTATTTATGTTTTATCTAGGGTGGGGTGTTTTAACATATATTATTCTGGCAATAAGGCAGAAAATAGAGAAACAGATAAAATAAGGGTTTTTTTTTCCTCATGCTGAGGAGCTTTTGGGATTAAGGAGCAAATAATCTCTAAAACGGTGTCCTATATTTTGTGATCCTACACCTGAGCTGCTATTACAAATGAAAGAGAATAAGGGATTTTGAAGTATACTGTTTGACTTCATTTCACTTTCTCATGTACAGAGAACAATGAAAAGTGGGCAATACCCTTTGAGACAACCGAATGCAAAATTATCATCAACTTGAATTTGAGAATCATTTACAATTCATTCTAACTTTGATATATAAAATATTAAAATTCAGATTTCACAGCAAATGACATTTCTGCTTAACCAAGGACAAGCTCCTAAATTCCTTATTCTTATAATTGCACTGAAATGGCATTCATCCTAGATGTTTAACTGGGAAAAATCAGGCCAAGGAGGGCAACCATAAACCATTAAGGGAACCATAAAGGCTAAGACCCAATCACCTGAGTCTGGCAAAGGAAAGCGACTGATATAACTGAAGATAAACAGAAAAATCAGCTCCTGCAGTTTGGTGGATTCACTACTATTCTGTTTGCCCACAAGACAGAGCTAGCACTGACACACTGCACTAAACATCCCGAATCACTGCATGTTCTTCCAAACTCAAATAGTACAATAACAGAACATTTGGAATCCTTTTCTCATTGTTGACATTAAGAAAAAGGATAAAATATTTATCTACTCCTACCTTTAACTCCTCTCAATTGTTGACAATGATACAGGACCAAATTTTGTCTTCTGCGATTACATGCAGTTCATCTTAGTTCCTATCGGAGTTATACAAAAGCATTTGCTAATCCCATTTGTCTGATAGTTTTTAATTCTAGAATACCTGGGAGGATACTATGTATACAGATTTAAAGTTAGTTATATATACCAGCATGGTGATTTAATTATTTTTATTTCCTGCATTTTGCTCAAAATCAACATTCAACAGCAATAGCAGCAGCAGCATTTTTACTACAAATTTAAGCAAAATGCCTGTAGTTTTAAAGATACTCCAGAAAATGTACTTTATCTTCCTTATCCACACATCCATACAACTTCTTTTCCTTTGTTTAGAAAATTGGAAGTACATGTGCTTCCATAATTGTAAATACTTGTGACATTTATATGTGTGTTTCCCTGATAGCGATATATATAGCCTTAAAGTCTAGTTCATAAATTGCCATGGACCAAAAAAATCATTAAACGTTAAAGTCCTTATGATAACGTACAGTATTATGCGTATCTAGCATTCATAATAAATTTTTAATGTTCTACTAATCCCTAAGATAAAAAGCTCAAGAACTTAACCTCCAGCAATCTCAGCAGTCTCAACATGTCACCAGGCTGTCAAAGGTTCCTCTTTCAATCTAATTGCCATTGGGCAAGGTGGGCTTGGTGAGAGCTCCTCGCTTGTCCATTACATATCTACCATGGTGACAGACACTGCTGTGACAGAGACCACCAGTATGACTCCCAAGGCAGCTGTTGAGGTGGATTTGTTTTAATTATTTCTAATTCCAGAGATATTACAGGCCAGAACAGTGTCAGTAGTTTCCGTTTCACTTCCACCTTCTGTGTGGAAGGCAGCAAGCTGACAGCTTTCTCTCTGCACATTCCAACTGCAGCTAAACATTTCTGTAGAGCTGTTCAGCTAGCTAGAAATCTCTTAAAGTTTTACACCAACCTGAACAGAATCATCAAAAGGAAATATTTCCTTTTTGCCAAGAAAAATGTATTCCCCTTTATGACTACTGAACATTTCACAATTTACGTTTCAGATGTTTTGCTGCGGTGGCAGGCAGTAATGGAATGATTATAATGAGACAATGTGGTCTGCTGGATACATCTCAGACAAATTCTGGACATCAGCCCTTGTTTCTTAATGACAGAGTAGTTTGACATAAAACCAAATATACATTGAGATCTCCACATGATCCCATAGCAGGTGTGAAATTCCTGTAGCCAACCATTGTGTTTGTCCCTGTGTCCTAATCAATGTAAAGAGGAGTCCTTCTATGTTAGTAATATGTGCACGTGATATTTAAATTACCAGAAAAAAAGTGACATTTGTTCAGTCAAAATAAATCTTTTTCTTTAGGAATAGAAGTGTTACTTTAAATATGAGGGGAAAAAAAAGGAGTTACATTTTTATATTTCTGCTCTATCCTAATGTATGTTTCATTAAAGACTGTTGATTCCAAGTTTTAATTATGATTTACTTCCTCCTCTCCCTTGACAGCTGTGCGAGCTGACCGAATGCGTGGCGGTCGAAACAAGTTTGGACCAATGTACAAGAGAGACAGGGCATTGAAGCAGCAGAAGAAAGCTCTTATCCGAGCAAATGGACTTAAACTGGAAGCCATGACTCAGGTGATCCAAGCAATGCCGACTGACCTGACAATATCCTCTGCAATCCAGAACATCCATTCTGCCTCCAAAGGCCTACCTCTGAACCATACTGCCTTGCCTCCTACAGACTATGACAGAAGTCCCTTTGTAACCTCTCCAATTAGTATGACAATGCCACCCCATGGCAGTTTGCAAGGTTACCAAACCTATGGCCATTTTCCAAGCCGTGCTATCAAGTCCGAGTACCCTGACCCTTACACTAGTTCACCAGAGTCAATAATGGGCTACTCATACATGGATAGTTATCAAACAAGCTCACCAGCAAGTATTCCGCATCTGATATTGGAACTCCTGAAATGTGAGCCAGATGAGCCGCAAGTCCAAGCTAAGATCATGGCATATCTGCAGCAAGAGCAAGCCAACAGAAGCAAACACGAGAAGCTCAACACATTTGGGCTTATGTGTAAAATGGCTGACCAAACCCTCTTCTCCATTGTTGAGTGGGCTAGGAGTAGCATCTTTTTTAGAGAACTTAAGGTAGGTAACAATCTTACATTATATTATCATTCAATCAAGTAAAAAATACCATTCGTTACAATGTTGTACTTCAAGCAAGAAAGTACGGTTTATCTCTTTCCCCCGCCCCCGCCCCCGACATCTCATTCTTAATTTATTTAGCTTGAAGTAGGCAGAGTATTACAAGGAGAAACTTGTAGTTGTCTTCCACCTGAGCCTCTAATTAGCTGTAGCAAAGAGATTCAAGTTTCAGTTCAGCCTTTCTATACTTTACTATTTATCGCAGCTGTTAATAACTTCCGAAGGGCCTCACATGAGTTTTACTCCTTCCTTGTCAGTATTGCTCACTGTCTAGCTTGTATTCAGAATTGTAAGCACACCTGTTACACCATTTCACATTCATTTATGTAATTATTTCGTTACCTCATTTAATGTATGGGGTAATGCCATTTCTGTCCATCCTCATATAAATTCATATTTGGAATATTCACTTTCTCAGTGGGATACTGTTTTGTGCATTCTCGCGTGTGTAGTTAACCATGAAGGGTGAATCGTAATCAGGGTACACACAGAACAGAAAGCCAGGAGGAAGAAGATACCTTAAAGGCTCCTTTTGGTTCTCATCACCACTGATACATGGGGAATTCCTTTAATCTAGGGTGGCTACCAATGACCTTTAGGCTCTTAATTTTGTTGCAGCACCCAAAAAATGCTCATGCACAGTGCTGTGCTGGCCAGAAATTCTCGCATTTATGCTTCTCAGACTTTGTGTTGAGGCAATTTTGTGGTTTGCTGTCGTCAAGTCTGAAATTTTGTGCCAGACATTTGGGATCAGACAATAGAGATAAACTACAGTTTTTAACCACTCTCTTGATCTAGAAATTAGCTCTGGAAGAAATAAAAGGTTTTCTGTCTCAAAAAGATCCTCAAGGTGATGAACTCAAATCAGTCTGAATTTCTCTATTATATTGCTAGTTACTGAATCTCTCTCTGCTACACAGGGATGTTTTTGCCACAACTATTTGCTGCTGAAATCTGTGAAGTTTTGTGACCGCTCATAATTTCTTGCTGACTACTGTCAAGCTAAGGGAAAATAATACAATATCCAAATACAACAATTACTGTAGAAGTTCACTGAAAATTGAATCTACATGAATCAAGAGCACAGAAGGGAGGTCCCATTAAAAAGCTGCAGTCAGGATACTTGCCACAACAATATTTCTGTCATAACCATAATGGTGCGGACACATGAAATAAACCCGGATTACAAGAAAAGCAAGCTGTATATGTTGCATATACAGCTCCAGCTTCTCTCCAATTTTTCATGAGAATGGTTGCAGGAACGATTAAAAACTCAGTCTATATAAAGAGAAAGATGGGATGAACTTTACTTAGAGGGGAAAAAGAAAATGAATTTAAGAGAGGCAAAGACTGTTTGCTACATAGGTTGTTTACAATTTTATAGTAAGCTATAAGCCATGCTACCCATTTTAAATAATTTTAAAATTAAAATTGCAAACATGTTACATTTCCAATAGACTGTGTTCTAAACATCAGGGACCACATCTTTCTACCCATACACTGGCGAGTACTTTAGTCTAGCGTAACCATGTTAAAAATCACTTAGACTTGCAGAACAAGATACTTTTCAGTGTAGGGATTTTTAGGGTATGATCTGCCCTAAAATTCCATTTATGATTAACATGAGAATATTAAAAGATATTCAAGCAACATATAACATTTACTTTTTATGGTTCCATAGCTTAATCTATAGGAAAGATTTTATAAGCGTTCAACATACTGGGAATAGTTTTAGAGACTGTCTTCACCTCCAACCTCAGCTTGGATGATATTCTTCAATCAACATACTAGTACAGACATAAAAGATGCTGAAATTTGTTTCATGAAAATGCTGACCAACTTCTCTGGCTCTGGATGTATATATACACTACCGTGTGTACATACATACTTGTGGAAATACATATATTCTAGAAATATATATATAGACCTTCACACATTTTTAGAAGGCATTGGTTTCATCTTCGTATTTGTACTCTTTACATCCTAGAAACTCAGAGTTCAGACAGTTTCATACCTTCTGGCATATCCAGATCTTTTTTTTTTTTTTTAATTGGATAAAATCAACTAAACTGCACAGCATTCCGGAACAGTAACAGTACACTTAGAATTCGGTCCTCATCCAAAATTTAGGGATTAGATTACACATAATACTAAGAATTTAAAGCTTCTCAAATTCAAAAAAGTGAGGTGCCCAAAACATGTTTAGATCAGACTCTACTTTGTTAACTGCACCAGGTAACACCATCTCTTTTTGCAGCTGAGATGAGAGAATCCGAATTAAACAAAAGGTTTCCAAACCTTTCATGAACACAGTTCTCTTCTATCCATCCACGGTTTCAGCTCCTTCTGACCAAGGTAGCAAAAGCAGCTATTTCAGATTGCTGCACAGAACATAAATACCTGTGGGTGAGGCGAAAAAAAACCCAACACAGAGAGATTTTAATTTCAGAAGTAAGGGAAAGAGCAATTGTAATAAAGATGCAACTGTAGTTTCAGAACAGCTAGCCTTGTTCCCTACCTATACACATCTGAGAAGTATGTACTTGCTTGAGAAGATATTTTCCTATTATTCCTACTTACCTAAACTTAACTGAATCTTGAGATGTCCTTCAGGTAAGACAGGTGCACTAGCAGATCTCTGTGACTAAAATTTTAAATTACTCAAATAATTAAATAGTAAAAAAGTATAAATGTGGTTTGTATGAAATTCATCATGATTTTGTCATGATAAGTGGTGCCATGCACAACTGGCTGTGAGTTACTGAACAGCATGTTTGCAATTCTTCACTGCATCCTTTCACTTCATTCTGTATTTAGTCTTACACATTTGTCTCTTCAATTCATACAAAAAGGCAAACATTTTCCTTTCTGTTACACCTACAGGTTTGTAGCTAACAGAGTTCAGGAGGGACTGAAACGGAGGAGGGCATACTAAAGAAATGCTGTCCCAGCCCATCAATGGTTTAGGCCACTAAAGAAATGCTGTCCCAGCCCATCAATGGTTTAGGCCACATTTACCCTAGATATAATAACAGAAACTCACCAGTGAACTCCATTTTTAAAGTTTTCTCTTTCTTTCCATTTGGCTGAAAATTTTCTTTTTAAAGAGATGTCAAGTGATAACAAAGATGTTTTAAAACATTACTTCATGAAGCATTTATCAGCTTACGCTTATCACAATCTTCTTATTTGTTGCTCTGCGAATTATCAATACCTCTTTTGGAATATTTTATACATGTAAGCATGTAAAAGGTAAAAATATTGACTGGGGGGAACCACCTACAGCGTGCATTACATTTTACAGAATTTGACCTGTGTATGAATTTAAGTATGTAATTTAGGGCTAATGCTCATATTTACTAAGGAGCAGATCCTCTCATCTTCATGTTGGATGTCAGAAATCAATGGAAATATTAATGAAACAAACTAGTTAGGATTACTAATAATGTCGAAGTAAGATCCAAAGCAGCCAGTGGCAATCCACTTTGAATTTAACAGCCGTTAAAATCTCAAACATACCTATCTGTCTTGTGAAGTCAGAATACTTTGTAATTAGTAATTACATCATAGATTCTGTGGTTTTGACGTCACATATTACTTGCTTATTCATAATGGGAAATGTTTCTGTATAGTTTTTTATACACAGATGAAATAAGAATACGCAGATAACCTCCTAGTAGACTCACAACGATACTAATAGTAACGAAGGCCTTTGTTTGCTTTTCTGGAGTTGTTGAAAGCTCAGTAAATATAAAAGTAAGATATACCCATCCTATCTTCAGCTAAGAAAACTTAGGAATGCCCGGGGGATGCTAGATTTGTAGCCAGCTGTCTTAGTCAGGTGAAAGGTCTTTGTACAAAGCTAAAAAGAAAATATTGCAAGAGTTTCTAGGGCCCAAAGGTTACTTGGCCCCAAGAAAGGATGCAGACAGTTCCACTGGACTGGTCTTTCCCCATCAGCCTGCATCAGGGAAAATTCAACAACTGCTTCCAAAGCTAAGTACTCCCGAACCCATAAAAGAAAGCAGCCTCTGCTTGAGGCAGGAAGAAAACAAGACCTACGCTATAGAACAGTCCTCAGGATACTTTCTCCTGGCTGAGGATCAGAAAATTAACTAAATGTTGATAGCTACAAAAAAAGCACTGAAGGACTTGTGACTCACAAAAAGTATTACCTTGATTTATTTGGCTATTTTAGTGAGGATGTCATAGGTCAAAGTTCTGTGTGAGCACAAACCCATTTAGTGAATGATTGCAGGAAGAGCCGGTGTACTTCATGTTAAAGAAGCTCATCCTAGAACTATTCACTGAGTTTGCAAACTTAAGTCATTCATTGATGTCAGACTGTATCAGTTCTGGGACAGATGTCTTGCTGTAAGTATAAATTTGACCATGCTTCCATTAGCTGCAAATGTGGCCTTCAAATAAACAATGGTTTAAGCACATATCTCAAAAGGACTCTATCTATAGAACTTCTACTGTATGTGGAAACACAGATGTTGTGGCAGCTAATAAACGAACAGGGGACTGGTTTTATATTACATATTCCCCATAAGCACAACTATATTAGCAGAGTTACAAATTATTTCTTAAAACAGTGCAAACTTAGTGTGAATAGGATTAACAGAACTTCTGGAGCCTCTCAATTTTTTCTATACAATGTATTTAGATAGATATAGTAATATAATACTCAATACATCAGCTTTAATTTCCAATTTCAGTCTTTATGTAATTAAGTATCAAGAAATGCATAGAAAATAAGGAATTACAGTACAGAAAAACGATTATTAAACTGAATTAACACAGAATAGGAAAAAAATAGAGGGTTTGGAGGGATTTTTTTGTGTTTTTTTTTTGAGAAAAGACATCAGCAGTAGAATACCTTAAAAGTTCTTCTTTGAGATGATGAAAGGTTGATATATTATTTAGACTTAAGTAATCAAAGGCAATTTGATAACTTAAAGTGCTTTTGGACTTTGTAGTATGCATTTATCAGGACAGGAAATGTAACTAACATAGCTGATGAAATAAAACTTTTGCAGTGTTCTTTCAATCAGGGAAGCTGCCAGAAACTGAGATCCAAGGCTCCCCTTAATATTAGTAATCAAATTAGTTAAGGTGTTGTCATGTGTAGCTGCCTGGCTTATGCGCATCTGGATCTGAAAAAAAAATACTTCTCAAACATTTAAAAAATGCTGGGGAAAGGGAAAAGTGATTCTCATACACAGGCAAATAATTATTTTCTTTAGAATAATTAAATTAATTTCACAAATAGTCAAATCATTGCTATAGAAAGAAGCCTCAGCAGAGAAACCAGGGCTTAATGAAGCATGCGATTATACTTGCCGCCCGTCTGAAATTTTTAGGGGAATACTCTTCGAAGTTAACTTCATTATTTTCTTCTAGCTCTCCTCTGAACAGAGGGTGTGACTAAACGCTGTATTTCAGCATGCAGGCATGTCATTTTGCAGCTTTTTTAAGTGCTAAGCCTTAGTTCAGTGCTAAGCCTCTGGCGCTTTTTCTATGGGTAAGAAGAAAGATGACGTTCTCCTATGCCCATTCATGTTGGAGCTGAATCAAGTTTTGCTCTGCTATGTGATGTTATTACCTCGGATAGCAGGAGACTGAGCTCAATCACTCTGGATTTAGTCATTTTTCCATCTAATACCCAATGTTGAGCATCATGCTGAGACTAAGAAAAGTGCTTCTTGTAGATGTTTTTTGAAAGGCTGCCACTTCTACACTTGAGTGGATCTGCAGTCACCAGTTTATTGTAGCAAACTTACCTAGTTTCCCATAAATAACCATGATGCAATAACAGTGTTTTGTTACTTATTACAAGAGAAAACTTGACCAAGTAACAATTCCAAGAGCTGTCCAGCCCATCCTAACGCTAGTGACAAGCCGAGGTATAATAGGTTGTAGTGTGGACATGTGGAATGACATAGCTACATCCACTCCTGCCAGATGGCCGGAAGCAGACGCTGCAGCCTTGATGAGAGCCACATTCTCATCTGTGAGTTGGAGGCATTTGTTACACAAAACAGGAGCTTAATGTTACAGTTTAATTTTTTCCTTCAAAGTCTAAGTTACCAATTGAAGTTTGACAATTGTCAGCAATGACAGTAGAAAGATTACTTGTGTGCATTACCAAACGTATATAATATTGCTTTAGGGCAACATGAAAAAATTGTGCTCTCTAGATCTTGCATGCTTGCAGTCCAAAGTGATATTAAAGTGAATTCTAATGGCGACTGCATGACTCCTGTACTGGCTAAGAAACTGAGCAGTGAATGCTCAGCCATGTTACCATAATCTGTTGTGTTTCCAGACCACTATTTTAACTGTTATTTTCTGTATGTGGATTTGATCCTTTTGCCAAATGATGGTGAGCACTTTGCACATTAAAAATTAAACAGTTCCAGTCTCTTGGAAAATCATAGATATATTTCCTGGGTTTGCTTAAGAAAGTCACAGTTTTATTGGTAGAATGACAGATCTTCACTTGCAAAAAACTTGATTTTTTGCAAGTTTCTGACACAAAAAAGCCCTGCAAATCATTAAATTTCTTACAACCAGGCAGTAAATCTTTCTATGGGAAGAGAACTTGTTTCATTCAGATCCAGAGTTTTTTGACATTACCTGTATCATTCAGATCTAGCACTTGTGTTCAATACCTGTATGATATTTCTGTTGTATGGGATGGTTCCTAATTACAGTGAAAGTTTGCCACTATAAATCTATCAAGATATTCAGATTTAAGGATGTTATTCTGTTAACCTGTAGCCTTTAGGATCACCTACAGTAAGGATGAAATCCTAGTCATACTGAAGTCACTTATAGACTTCCTATCAGTAATGCTGAAGCCCTATAATACAAATGGATGTTCTATACTTTCATATGTGGAGGTACGCTGCTCCAAATCAAGGGATGTACATCTTTGTACATACAGCACTGTGGAGGCAATAGCTCACATAATCCACTCAGCAACAGGGCTGAAAAATGCTGACAAATGACAAGAAAATCAGGGGAAAGTGTGATCAATGAAGGACAATTAAGAAATCTGAATATTCATAGCTTGATGAAGCAACAAATACGACCATATGGCAGCCATGTAGAAGCACAATGTCTGAATGAAACAAAGACCCTGGAGAGTGGGGAACTGTGTTCTACCTGTAGTAGCACCAACAATATGGTTTCCACAACATTCAGTCATCAGACTCATTATTGGAGAACAGGCATAAAACTGAGAGCTTTCAAATTGTGCTGTAAATTGTAAGATCACATAGAACAGGTTGAAAGCACTATAGAGCTATATAGGCACAGGAGCATACTAGTGGACTAGTCTTTTCCATTTGCAATTTAAAAATTATTATAAAATGGAATTTCAAATAGAGGCAGTAAAATCAAGAGGCAGACTGCACTTAAACATCTATCTGGTACCTCCCTACTTCCCAACTTTGGCCTATATGCATTAACAAGTAGATTTTCAGACTTTTAAAACAAAATAATCCACCTATTGCCAAGGAAGCATGTCATTTTATGCTAGCCAAAAACTTAGACATAGATTTTATTATTTTTTTTATCATGCATCAAAGCTGTCATGGTTTGCTCTATTTCAGATCCTCAAGTTACAAGACTACTTATAAAAGGAACCAAAGCATAATTTCATGTCCTAGAAATAAAATTCAGTTGCTTATTCCCTCACCTTCCATAAGCCAAGATGCAAAAAATAGCAACCTCAAGAAAGGTTGAGTTTTAGTACAAGAGGAAACCCGATTTCAAAAATTAGTTTAAACCTGAGTGAAATTCAAGAACTAGCCAAACGAGTGATAAACATTTGGTCTGAACTCCGTTACAGCCAACGTGAAGGAAGTGGCAGTGTCCAAAAGCTGGTGCTCTATTAAATGAGTGCAGTACCGATCTCCCAGTAAAGTGACATATAAAGTAGCTATTTAATCCCTGCCATTTTTCCCCATGTGTGGCTGGACAGAGCAGTCAAAGGCAAGCTGAAATGTAACGACTATCTTTAGGACAGCCTTTAGCTGTTTCCTGATTTTTATTTTTGTTTTCTAATGAGAAACCTCTTAATTATCAAGTTTGCAACCATTTAAACTCTGAGTAAAAAGCCCGGTTTTATTCAGAGTTAAGGTTGCCAAATCACAGCACGCTTTCTTGCCACATTGATGTGAAAGGTTTGCTCTCCACGTGCCAGAGAAACCAAGAGGCGCTGCAGCCCCCCCACCTCAGCCCGGCCGGGGGGCACGGGCCTGCCACCCCTCTCCCCAGGGCCGGCCCCAGGGCTGCCAGCAGGATCCCCACCGCCCTCAGGAGCCCCAGGGATAAGGTGTGAGTTGAAGGGAGGAGGCAAGGGCATGCAGAGGCAGGGAGGGAGTTTACCTGCGAGGCAGACCAGGCAGGGCCAGGGCCTTGGCTGGAGCCTAAATGGCGTCGTGGGCTGGGGCCACGTGGGGCCTGTGGGCGCCTCAGGGCCTTGTGTGAGAAAGAGCAGCTGTGCCCAGCACGGGCCATCAGCAGCTCACTCTGGGAGCAAACCCAAAAAAGCAGCTAACTCAAGGGCCGTGGCTCTGCCTCTCTCAGGTGTTCCTTCTCCCTGTCCCCAGGTGCTGTGTATAAGGAGTACAGACAGGCAGCCTGTGGTGCCATTCCCCAGCCAGCCACCCTGCTGCCTGTGTCTCCGCACCCGCACAGCACTCAGACTGATGTGGGGCACGGCATTGGGGTTGGCACCCAACCCTGGCCCCGAGACACCACGACCTGGGCATCAGTGGGGCTGAGGGGCTCTAGCATCCCCCCCACCACGAGAAGGGGCCAACCCCTTCCCCATGTTGCCATCAGGAGTGGGTAGCAAGGGGCTGCTCTGGCTATGTCCGCTCCCAATAAGCAACACTGCTTAGGTGTAAAACAGGGATACAGGCGTCTGGGTGCCAGCACCAGTCCCTGAATGGTACGAAGTGGCCTGGGTTTAACCTCCGCAGAGGTGCAGAGCCCTTTCCTCACCCCGTGCGTGTCTGAGCAGATGGCAGCTACCAGGGAAGGAGAAAGGGTTTCTGCTGAAAGGCAAACCGCCCATTAGTCTCATGCTTTGCTTTAACATTTCCCCAAATCCAACTGCTTTCAGTAGAGTTGAAAGACAAGCACCAGATTTTTTTTTCCCTAAAATATTCTTTATTTGCTGTTTTGAAATTGGGACTGAAAGTTACTATTGGCCTTGCTGCAGGCACATTTGTAGAGCAACTACAGAAGAAATCAAAGGGCAGTTTTAAGAAGGAATTAGGGAAAACTAAGAAAGAGATAAAATAAGGTGCGGGTAATTTTGCATCGACATCCTCAATGTCTTTTTTCCACTCTGTAACTGGTAGAAGTTCAGTTATAGGTGGTTAGGTAAACATCAGGGCAGTCTGGGCAAACACATATTTAACACTTTTCACAGAAACACCCAAATCATTAAAGCAACCATTACAGACCAAAATAAAGGTTTATAAACTAGTAAAATAAGATACCAAATAATCATATTGCCATGAAAAAGTAAATTCCATTTTGTCTAATTCTGGAATTGTCTGTCATACCCATCACTTGGAGAGGGAAAGAAACTAAAATCTGTTTTCAGAAATTCAGAAATAGAAAAATGCTTTTTACATCTAAACACAGCTCTTGCATTTGTTGAAAGAAAAGTTACTTTGATATTCGTTGCTAAATAAAATCTTGGATCAAGTAAATTTAATTTAAAAAATTAGTTAAGGCAACAATAAACACAGGAAATATACATGAATAAAGTGTTCTACAAGTCAGGCAACTCTTTTAAGACTATAAATATCACCTAAGCAAGGCCACTATAATTAGCAAGGGGTGAACAAAAGAAGACATCCAGAAATAGATGGGGAGGGGGGAGGTTGGGAGGGTGAAATGTCTTGGTTAACCTTATTCAAGTGTTCTTTCCATAGCATAGGAAATGGTTCCAGCTAGCTCATGAGTTCTGTTGGTATTAACTGATTTTTGAAAGGACATTTCCATGTTGTCTGTATGCCAAGGAAATTCTTTTACTGGCATGTTTGCTGAATACAGGAAACATCACCCTGACTAAGTGACAGTGGATGTGACGAAGAATTGTATCTTTATTCTGGTGTTACAGTCAGCACCGACTGTTTGTTTCATCTGGATACCTTTTGGTATTTATTGGGGAATACTTACTGCAGTCTCACAATTCGTCCTGAGTAATGAGCAAACACAGTGACTGCTGGTGCTGAGTCATAATCCCACACCAGTCGAGAAGCAGCTTGCTGCAGCCCTGGCGTACCAGCTGCTTATTTAGTCTGAGGGCTAATCCAGCACTTCAGGGGAGGTAGAGACAGGGCAGTCTAGTCATCGCCTAATCTACTTCATCCCTCTTCAAGGTATGGGGAGAAAAGAATAATAGGATGTTGTGAACCATCCTCCTAGCCATGCTATTGCCAGAATTCCCTGTAAAAGGGAATAAATACATTCCTACAACTACTTACTCTCCTAAATAGAGAGCTGAACAAGTCAGGCTTGCATATAGTAATTTTCAGTGTAAATCAGGTTGTGCTTATGAGACGGGTCATGTACTGCTTATCTGAAGAAAATTTTACTGAGGCCAATGAGAATTTTGTCCAAGAAGTGCAAGTTAAGATCTTGAATACTGTATTTCTAGTTTCACTCATAGTATCTGCCAGTTTCCTGTTTTCTTCTGTAAAGCTGCCTACGTCAAGTTTTTATGTTTCATTGCTATGTGCTATTTCTAAAGGCCCTTTTTCTTATTTATTTCCTCTCCTTTTCCTTTCTCTTTCTTGGGAATAGTGTTATTACCACAGTCGCTACATAGGAGGCAGTAACTACAGTTATTTGTGGCTCTGGGCTCCACTGACCTGTACAAAAGAGATCTTCAACAACAATCAGTGTGTTTGAGCGCCAATCCCTTAAAAACCTTGTGCACCCTTTTGGCAAAAGGTGGAAATCTTTGAGGTTCAGAGTGGGTGAGTTGGACAGGCCAGCATTCTCCTTTCCATCTTGCTACTCCTGGAGCTCAGTAAAAATCACACACTAAACCCACAAAAGTAGTTAATCCAAACTATTAACTTTCCTTCACGTAACAGCAAAAACATGGAGGGAGAATAACTGTCGACAATTGCCCAAAGTCTCTGGTTCTAATCCCATTTGTCTATGCAGTAGTTTTAGGGCATAACCACCCTGACATTAGCAAGAATTGTGGGAGATGGTAGGGATGTAGCAGGCTGCTGGGAGACATGTGACTAAATTAGGTGGTGGTGCAAGTGGAAGCCAAAACTAATGTTTAGCTCATATCTTGGTCACCACGGTATAAAATAGTTTCAGCTTCTTCTGTAACCACTCCCCAGTCGTTGATGTTCTGCCTATGAACATATGGGGAGAAGAGAGAGAGAAAACAAGCTACTCACAAAAAAATACTATTGGAGTACTTCTTGGGTTGGTACATATATAAGTACATATTACACTAATTGAAAGCATTTGAGGCTGAGACCTAGAATCTCCCAACAGTATATTGAATATTGGCCATATGCCTAAGATTCCACCCAGACTTTCTACTATTTGAGAAATCCAAAATCGCTGTAAGGAGTAGCATCAAAAAAAGTCTTTGTGATGCAGGACTTGGAAAACAATGGTCCTTGTTTATAATACAGTGAATAAATTACAAGAATATTAACAACAGCAACAATAATAATAAGAACTCTTGAGTAGAAATAAACACATGGCAATTACTTTACTTTGTTTTGTACCTGTTGTTCACAAGATAGGTTCTCATTCTGCAAGCTTGGTCAAGGACAATGCTCTCTCCTGACTAGGAATGAACTGTCAGGGAGAGTGTTCCCAGTAGGAGGGGTTACACCTCGAAGTCGGTGTTTACATGGCTAGCTCATTTGGTAATGTTGAACAGCATATATTTTTAATTTGCATGCTTCTCCTTTAAGGCATATCCTTCTCCTCTTGACTTCAATGGGAGCTCCACATGTTTTGCCTTTGATTCCTCTGCATGCTGGCAACTCTAATTAGTGTTAATAGGAGTTTCAGTGGAGTTTGTTTCTCTCCCTCTTTCTCTGTAAAAGAGGATAGTTTTCAGTAGTTTACCCCAGCAGGGGCTGGCGTATTTACGAATCAGCAGTTGGAGCTCTATCAAACCAGCACATGGTACCTATCAAGAACCTGTCTTAATTTTTTCTCTGTCCCTGCCAAAGTGGAACTTTACCTTTTTCTCTAGGCTGAATAATAAATATTGGCATAACTGTGAGACAGTTTTTAAATGATGGCTTAGTATTGTCTTGGGATTTTTTCACAGTAATACTTTTAGCTAGTTAACACAGCCTTTCTCTATAAGTTGCTATCATAATAACATGGGGCAATAAATATGAGTTAGAAAAGATCAGTTCTTTCTTTCAGACTAGGGCTAGATCCTGAAACACATACTAAACCTCAGCCTGCTCTGACCTATAGAAACTGCTTTGGATTTCAGAGATATTTAATATAGGGACACAATACTGCATATTGAGCAAAACTGGGACGATCTGGTCCTATTTTGCAATGCCGCTGGTTTTATTAAAAATAAACAAACACACACACATCCCCTTGCCATCAAAACTTGCACCTTGAAAATAGAAATACTGTACCATTTTGAGATTCTTGTCTCAGACTTGCATACCCACAAGTACTGGAAGACACAATGAACAGGAGCCACTTTTCTCATTCTTCGTAAGAGCTATCGCGTGTGTCTTTCTGTGCTAACATAACCCTCTGTCCAATATTTCAAAAGACACAGAACTTCCCAGCATGATGATAAAGTTTTCCTGTGTTCCAATAATAAAAGTTGAACATACCAGTAATTTCCAGTTCCTCTGTGGTCGGGCAGCCTGTGAAGACTAAATCAGAAGTACCCAACCTGCAATATCAGTGTGGGAGTCGGAAACAGATGTTCACCGGACAATACAATTTGTTGTCATTGTCGATACTATATGGCACTTTTCCCAACAGAAATTGTCTGTAGCTGGAAAAGAATGTAAGGAATGATTCATGCCCCAAATAATAATAATAATAATTATTATTATTTTTTTAAAATATTAAATGCCCCTTGTTTTCTTTTGTTTTAAATGATTGAATCAGGGAGGCATAAGGACTCAAAAATACAATTAACTGGACTTGTAGCGTTTGTGTAACATGTCATCCACTTAATTTAAGGCTTTTTCCTCAAGACAAAACATCATGTTTTACTAAAACCAACAAGAGCCAAATTCTTTTCTTTAAAATCAGAGCGCTGTAACCTTTAATCTTATAGAATACTTGATGCTCAGAAGCTATTTACACAAAAAGCACATGGTGAGAGGTAAATGGGACAAATCATGTGTATCTGAGTGCGTACTTAAAACATCATAATTTATTATATTCTTATAATAGCATTTTTATACATACAAGAAAATTTTAAAGTAGTTTCTTTATGTCTTGGAAATTCTAATAGGCCATTTGGGCATTCAAAACTGATCAAACACTCAAATTAGCAAAATCCTCTATTAGAGCAGTCTATGATGTCTAACCTTGATTTCCAAATTTCATGAATATTACAAAAGCAGATGCACTAGATCATTTTTACTGTAAAAGGCAATAGATTGGGTTAGGTACTCTTTAAATTAGATACTAATTTTTCAGCAATACCTGAATATTTAAAAAAAAAAAAGGATGCAGAAAGCCTCAATGAAATCAGGCCTAGATACAAATTAATATATTCAGTCGGAGTGTCAAAGAGAGCTAAAGTTATGACTGCCAGAACTCTTGGATATATCACCTATATTTTACATGGAAAAGGAACACTGTATTTTCAGAAATGAAGACACCTGGGATCTGAATTGGCATTCACTGAAAGCAGTGACAAAACTGGCTTGTAGTTGCAGAGTTGCTGACTGTCTTATCTCTGGCAGGCTTTCTTTAGAGGTATTAAAAAGAGGAAAAAGTGTGTGTAGTCACAGGGCCTGAACAAGACCAAAGCGTTTTAGCACTTTTAAAATCGAACAACTCTCTTATTTTTACAAATGTGTATGGTAAAATTTTGCAGTAATCTTTTTGTAATATTAATTTTGCATTTACTGTGTTTACTGTTGCAGTGTTCTGCAATAGAGTCGTTTAATGCTCTACATCAGGCTTTAGTCAATGGGACAGATGAAATGATTTTCAGCTGTGCCTTTTTTTATAACTACTGCATAATTTAGCATCGAGTCCTATCCATAGTTCAACTTTTCTTATGCTTTGAGATTTAGTGAATTTGGATATATTTCCATATTGGAACACTACCCCTTCTGTTGATTTTTGGTAAGAGCTTGAACCCTGTGCAAAATTTTCAAATGCAGCATGTGATAAGACAGCATGAAATGGCTGATGAGATAATGTTTAGCACACTTGTAAGTAATGTGCCAAATTTGTGTGTGTGTGTCTGCATATGTGTATTTTTATATACGTTCATGGGTTAAACTGAGTTTTTCATCAACTAGGTGTTGGCAAATGCCAGAGTGATTTAGGATTAGAACAGGATTTAGGCTGATCTAGCTACAGTTGTATTTCTCATTTCATCATCATGCTAGGGATACTGTGACAGTTGTGGGGTTTTTTTTAATTTATGAATAGACAAAATTAAATGTCCATACCAGACATACCGTTAGGTTACGGGGAGTGAAAGACAAACACTGCACTAGACCTTATTCTTTTGTCTGCACCCAGCAGAGAAGTCCTGAATGTACAAAACAGCTGGGAAACTTCGCATGTAGCACACAGCTTGAAAAATGAATTCAAGATTTTTAAAAAATCAGTCTGATTAGGCATTATTTCAAATTACTTTTTCTGGTTCTGTAGTATATCTCTTTGTAAAATACGAATCAGTACAGATGTGTGTTATCTAGGTGCATTACATCACTTTTAATACTAACTCTACTCTCATTTTAACTGTCATGACAGCTGAATCCCAATAAATGTTTTGGACTTCAAAGACTTCTCATTGCAATACCAGAGACAGCACGTGCTCATACAAAGTTTTAGTGGTACTTAATGTTTCAAAAATTACTGGATTGAAACAGACGCGTTTGCAGAAGCAACTATTCCACCATTTTCAGTGATACTGCTTTTTATGTGTTAATTTTCATCTGCCAAATGGCATTTTGCTGCCTCTCCTTGTCAATTTAATTACCTTTTTTGAAAAAGAGAGACTTCAGGAGGAGGCAGATTTTGAGGTTCAGGTTACAGGATAGATTGCTGAAGAGACGAGAGGAAAAGGGATTACTGAGATTATCAGGAGCCCGGCCTGCCCGCTAGCGAGCGGAGTGAGCCATGTTCGGAGGAGAGGAAGCCCTTGGCCACCGCATAGCGTGGCTGTGTACACCAGAGTTAGTTAGAGTGCTCTGAATCTCATCTTTTGATCTCGAGCGATATTTTTCTCTGTTATGTCACAGAGGTCACCTGGCTCATGTGTGACAAACTGCCTGCATAAGTCACAGTGCCAGTGGCAGAGATTTGTAACCATGTCCCTGGTCCATTGCCTTTGAATTATTTCGCAGGCCCTCTGCTTTACATTTACACTCTGTCGGAAGATGAACAGGGGAAGGGAGTAAAATCAAGGGCAGGGTCTCATCCTGAAGGACAAGGGGAAACAGGTGGAAGGTTAATGGCCCTGGAGCGTATCCACAAGCCTCTCAGGCTTGATATATGGGCCTCAGGCCTAAAACGGGCATTGGCTTTCAAAGATATATTATTTCATTTGAGGAGAGACATTCTGGAGTTCCTGCATTTGTCTGCTGATAGATGATCCTCTGTCCACAATTGGTTATGGCGTGTGAGTTTTCCTTGGGCCTGCTCCCGTACATAAAAATTTTGCTGAGCTCTCCAACCTTTCGCATGCCTGTGAGAATGGGACGTGTGCGGGCCTTTTGGCAGGCGGCTGGATTTTTGTTGCTGCTATTTTCGTAGTTCCTTTTGAAGCGCCAGGCAAGTGGGGGATGAAAGGCGCTTCTGTTCATTCATACGCGGCTGGGCAGGGGCGGCCTCGCAGGGTCCGAAATGGGGGAGAAGAAGATGTCAGGGACCCTTTATGCATATGTGCGTCTGCAGGCCTGGCGGGAGTCGCTCAGGCTGATCCTGTGTTTTATACCGGCACGTGCCCGCAGAAAGATAAAAACGGGGAAATAATTTGCGTAATTTTTACCACCCCACGCCTCTTACTGTATTTCAGCTTTGTCAGGGTTTTCACATGTGCTCCAGCTCATGGGAAAAATCAAAAATAGTGACTCTGTATCTTAAAATTACATTCATCGTGGCCCTGTCCAGCACAGTTTCCTCAGGTACCTCATAAAAACGAGACACTGCTGCCCACATCTTAGCCCAGTGCCAGAGGACTCAGAGCCAAATCGTTCTTTTGCATGCTTTACAAACCTTCAACGGGCTTAAAGGAGTAGGGTTAGATACAGAGGTCTGATTCTGCTGAGTGCGGGCAGGGCAGAGGGGTGGCAGGATGTGGCCCCTGCTCCGTCTCTTGCGCCAAGCTGGAGGAGGCACGGAGGTGTGCACGGAGGAGCCTGGTGGCAGAGGGCTCGCTGCAGAGGGGGATTCACTGCCACGCTGGCATTCCCACAGCGTCTGCTGTCATTGCATAACCGCAGAAAACCGTGGGAAAATCTGTTTAAAAAACAAAGAGTTGAAAAAAACAATTAAACCCCTTTAACATATATTATGTCTTAACGTAGCCTACATAACAGCTTGTTAAGTTGTTCTCTTGATTTTCAAAATATACTTGTAGTAACTGTTATAGGATCGCATTTCTAAGACCACTTACTCTATGACAGCATGATTTAAAGGAAGCAGGATGTATATTTTTACTATATAAAGTATATTCATTTAATTTTGTTTTAATAACAAATAACTGTTCAGTTTCGGTGGGCAGATTTTGCTTGAAAGAATTCACATTGATTATACTTAAATATCGCCCAGTTCTACCTTTTTTTATTTTTCCTGTACTACTAAAAAAGCAAAGTAAGCACAGTATACATATCAGAAGTTTCAATGTCATTTGTTTGCTTTGCTTTTGTTACAGTAAAACTTGTACTTATATAAATAAGTAGATTAATAGGTTAGTAGATTAAATTTAGGACCAACTCATGTCTCAGTCTGAAATTGTAAATGAAGTGTGATATCAGTACTGTGTTGTTTGAGTAATTAGGATCTGCTTTTGCTGTCACTGAACTCGATTGCTGAACTCTCAGCACTCTAGTGTGAGCAGGATCAGGCTCTGCGTTTCACTCAGTTCCTGTAGAAAATGTCCTGTTGTAATGCAATTATTCTCTCTTCCTTTAATGTCCTGCAGAGTTCAAGTTAGACAAGTGGGATAAAGACTTGAGAGACATATTTAGTGTCTCCTGCAGCAGTAGGAAGGAAATCTGAGGACTTGTTAAAAGGAAAGATTTAGAAGCAGAAATTCTACAGAGAGAACTGAACAGAGTGTTAGCAGGCAGGAGGATCTGCTTTTCCACTTGTTGCTTTGATAACGGATAAAAGGCTGTCATGAACTGCAGGCTACCAGCTGGGAGCAGATAGAGTAATCCCGGCAGAGGGCTGCCCCCAAACTACACAGGCATTCTTTTAAATCTTTGAGACCATAGGAAAGTTGTTTTTCCCTTACCATCATCGCCATTACTCATGATGATGTTTTCCACCCCAGTTTAACATGTTGATCTAGTAAATCTACTTTACTTTTCTATTTGCAATATAAGCAAATATCACGTCGACAGAGATATTTCAGCTATTTCATTCAACTGCCTAAAGATTGCCAAAGTAAATTCCAGAGAACTGGGTCAGGCATAAAATAGCACTGCCGCGAGTAATCTGTGTTTGATTGTAAAGGTATATTGCACTCAACGTGCAGATAATCATAGGAACAATTTGTAATGTATGCCTTCCTTATAATCAACAGACTTGATAAATTAAATCTGGAGGATGTGTTACTTGTAACAGAATAGCAACAGAATGTCATTTGTTAGAAAACGAGCCAAAGCAACCCCTGCGTGGTGCAAACACGTGCAAACACAAGGACAGACAGAGCCCAGCAAACCCATGCACGCCAGCCTTCCTGGTGTGCATTGTGCCACCAAGGTCATGTTACCAACATGCTTAGATGCACACAGGATTGGGCCAATAGCATTCGTTAGCATTTATACAGATGCTTGACGAGCTGTGTTGTTTCAACCCGTGTTACTGCAGAGAAAGAAAAAAAAAAGTACTTAAAGCTCTGATTGTCATTATATACTGTTCATTTTAATGATATATTTAAGGGCCTAGCTTGCTTTGTATTCTTATGTGTAATTACCCATATAAAAAAACACCACTCATTAGTGTTCTGTTCCACTGACTTAATTATACTCCTTAATTAAATCTTGACTAACTGGGGGTCACTGCGGTGTCAGTGGAATTTGTCAGTGTTTGTCAGCAGGTGTCTGGTCACATCTATTTCTGGTTTCCCTGTTGCTGTATTCTGTTTAAGAGCATGGTCTTTTCTAAATGCAAAGGACGATCACGCACTACCTTACTGTGTCTTGTGCCTCGCAAATTAAATGAAACACTAGTGAATCCATTCTGTAGTGCTAGCACTCTCCCAATCTTTACATACAGGAGGTGGGGAATGAAGCAAATATAAACCTTTTCAAAACACAGTTCATTACCTCACTTGTGCTCCTTTTCAAAGGCTTATTCTTCCTGCACTCAAAAGCCATGGTCTTATTAATTTATCAGATAATCTTGTGTTCAACAGGCGTAAAAATATATTGCAAATATCAATCCAGGGATACTTCTTCTTTACCCTGCCTCCTAAACATGAAATGAATTTGAGACATGACCAGCAGGCACGAGCTAAATCAATATTACATGCATAACAAATACAACATGGCATGTGCTGCTATTGCTGTGTTGCTCAGAATCAGAAGACCGAGGCTCCCGATTCAGGGTTCCCTGAGTAATTCAGTGGGAGTTCTGCATGTGCAATAAGTGCATAATCGTGCCATTTCTTTCTATTACAAATTTGCATGTTTGGGGTTTGTTGTTTTAGAAAGTTACTTAGGGGAAATATAAATCCCATGTTTACGCATATAATAGGCACCTAATGTTCATCTGAATAATTGATTAGTCAAGTCAGGCTTTCATAATTAGCTGTCGGCTTTCCAGTATAAGCCCACAAACCACTTGTCAATCTACAGACATTTTTAATTTATTAATATATATGTTATCAAAAGACCTGCAGTAGTTACCTAGAAAGCATTTATTATTTATTCTGTCAAGGCTGAGGAAGCATTTGGATTCTAGACATGTATTTTCTATCTATTGTAACTTTCCCAGAAGATTATCTTTTTGTTCTGAAAGTTTTCATGAACGTTCTCTGCTTGTAAGTGCTCGCTTACAGTGGAAATTGGATACAGGTTTTTTTTAAAAAAAAAAATCTATTCAGCCATTCCTGTGTTACACAAAAGCTAGTGACATGTTTCATTGATTATAAAATAATGTATATCGCTCATTTGTACTCACATACCTAACAACCATCTAAACAGATGCCAGGAGCAGATATCCCTAATGCAGCCATAGATTCTGTGGTCAGACAGATGTATCTGTTAATAGCACATGTGTGACAGTGATATTGCAGTTATGAGCTGTGAAGCTATGTGCTAAATTGAAGAATTATAAGATAAATTGTATTTATCGTGAACTTCATTACCTCATTTGAACTCTGTCACTAATCCATTTTTGATTCCTAATATTCCTGAGCAGTTTTCGAGTAGTTGTTGCTACAGGGAAAATACAACCTCCTTACTCCAGAAACTCTGCATTTTGAGCCCATGATATGAAGTTCGTAAAACAAAACATTTGATTGTGAAATCCAGAATGAAAATCATTCAGTTCTTAGTAGTTAAAGACCAAAGATTTGATAAAACAATGGGACTAGAAATTTTGTGGTTTACTTTATCAGGAAACAAACTTCACATTTCCATTGGGAGGCAGCATTTACTTCTAGCACTTGTTGAATGTGAGACACTGAATTTAAAAAAGATATTATTTTCATGGAAAAGATACTTTAGTTCTCTATATGCTGTAAGTTTACTTTCCCTTGCCCCTGTTCAGTAGAATCACCTTCGTTTCAGTGAAAATATATAAGCATCTGCTTCCCATCAGTGAGATCAGGACAAATGCTTCAATAAACATGTAAAGTGCTTTCCTGAATCACAGTCTTTCTGAGGCCTGTACTGTTGGATGTGTATTAAGTTCCTTGCTTTATAAATGGAAAGATACAAATATAATATTAGAAGTCTAAAACCCTTTTAAATCTAAACCACCTCTATTATAGAATAGCTTTTTAGTTTGTTTGGAAAGAACATGATGTAAAAACCATATCACAGTGGTAGAAGAAAATGCATGCCCACTTTGGCGGTGTGATTTATTTAACTGTGGTTTACCACTATGAATTACGTGGTCTCACAAAATTCACACAAGTCCTTGAGCAATACTACAGCATCCTGTGTACCATACACATGTATGTGTTATGCATATACTCAGTTTCTACTTAAAGATGGAAGAAATATTAGAGTCCTTCTCCTTAAAAGAAGTTTCATAACAAACCTCCCATTGGAAAATGCAAATACATTTCTAAGGGTGTCATAAAGCCTCCCCTCCACAATATGTATATCTTGTACTAATACAAAATTTCATTATCTATTTTTATATCCATTGTGAAACAATAGAAAATTAAATGCTACATTGCAAAGAACGCAATATCTGTGTAAGATTCAGAGCCAACTTTGCAACTGCTGTTTTAGTTTTCTGTATAACATTTGGTGCAATGTTAAAACTTCAATCAGTGTTATACTAATATAAGGGTTCTTTATTGGGATATTTTTAAGCATAGCAGTTTCTACCTGGGAAGTATTTATAATTTAGGCTGGTGGGCTAATTAATGATTCAAGCTGTGCGAGCATTGAAACATCCACATTCTCACTATTAACATACAAAGTTCTCACCAGTTCTCCTGTCTATTAACCTAAGAGTTCAGAAACATTTCCCAGTGGAATTGTGTGGCTTGCTTGGTTCTTCCATTTAGACTTTGAAAAAGCATTGTTTTCAAAAAGTGTTTTACAACTGGAAATAGATGTATCTGCTAAACAGATTCATATTTTCATGATTAGACAGGTGATCGGATCACAAGGCGGAAGAGAGAACATACACATAAACAATGAATTAAAACCCTGAATAGAGTAGCTAAGCCTGTTTTTAAGGTTACAGTTAAATGAGAGCCATTATGTGGGCTTTCAGATAAACTCACAAAGCTCTTATCTGTATAAACTTGATAGATCTGCCATTATTCTTAGGGACTAACAGAAGCTATATCATTCAGTTTCATTAAAAATGCATTAATCCCTTTTTAGTAACCTCTTCTAATTCATTGATTCAATTATACAATGAACAATAAAAATGTTTGATATAGTAAAAATACAGTATTAAAATGTGTTATATACATAAATATTTCATTGCAATGAGATTATTCAGGGTTTTAAAAATATTACCAATATTAATATCATGCTCTGAGAGAACAAAGCATACGTTTTTTCAGCATCTCTGAAACTCAGAAATGATATCAAAAAGATTAGTCTTCAAAATGAGAGACCTGAAATGGTTGCTTGTAGTATTACTAGTGGTCACTTCACGTACAGCCTTCCTGTAAAGTTGGTGACACTTGGCAGCGTATGTTGATCAGGGGACAGGAAAGCGTTACAGGATGTATGCATGTATTCCTCCTTAATATTGGGAAGCCAGGCTCTGCTGATCAGATCAATTCCCCCCGAAATCACTGGCCTTTGGCCTAAATGAAAACAGAGTGAGACTCGCAGGGCAGGACCTTAATTTGATGCAAGTATTGGGAAGATTTTTTTTGGCGGGCAAAGTCCACGCTCGGTACGTGGCAGCACCGTGAACACCTTTCACAGCAGTGGCAGCTACTGCGATCCTGCTTACACCAGCTCAGTATTTCTGACCACCAGGACTCCCGTATAGCTCTCAATCTGGCAGTTCTCGTAAACCAAATGTGGTAATTAATCCAAGCCTTTTATCAATTTTTACACAGCTAGTACTTTTTATCATTTTGCATTCGGTTTCTTTTATTAATTTTCATGTCAGGAAAGCAAAATATCATGGGTTGTTTTATATGTGTTACCTCAAATGCCGACAGCCAGGCACGGCTGAGCAGGTTTCCGTGCGAGACAGTCGATGTTGCTGGTTGCTGTGAAAAGCTGGCGTGATTTCTGCAAGCGTTCCAAGACAAGAGGAGAAGAAAGGACTTCATATTTTCATTAGTTATCCCTTTACAGATTTACTTTTAATTCTTTCAGCAAAGCAGATTATTAAAAGCGATGACCTGAGGTCTTCATTCAGATATCAGACTTGCAATCCTGTATAATGCGCGCCGCAGGGCAGAGGTCACGCTGACAAGTCTGTTAATGTAGTCACTCTGGGATAAGATCAATCTCCATACTTCACCATATTGATCTAATAGCTCATTGGCACTTCCCTCTTTGAATTGATTAGCTCATGTGTGAAAAGAGATTGATGGGTTTCTGACCCTGAGGACTCTGTCAGGGGCACACCCATGGCAGGGGAAGTGGATGTTTTCGTTGCTTCATTTGGGTGGCTCATTATGTGGATGCCTCATAGGGAATAAGGGTCATAACATTGTTTTATGAATTATTTACAACAAAATATCAGGTTTTTGCTTCATTTGATGCTCTACCTGTACTGACTCCATTCTAAACAGAGCATGAAGAAATACACATGAATGGCCAAACGTATCAAATATTTGCGTAAAGGGAACCACTACATATAAGTGACCTTAAAAAGCAATTTTACTAATATAAGGTAATCATAATAGATATGAGGGTAGGAATAGACTTCATGGGTCATCTAGTCCATTCCCCTTATGCAATGACAGAATATTGATGATATCTAGAAATTAATTACATTTTAATTGCATATTCTGGATAAGTACTCACAGCAAATCTAGTTCAGACATCTCAGGGAGCTTGATATTCACACTGCACTGTAGAAAGAGCCAATCTGCATGCAACATGTGAGCTAAAAAATAAAGTGTGAACATTTCTCAGTTGTTAAAAGTAACCTAAAAAAAACCAAGATTCAACTCCATTTATCAGATAGTCATATATTTGCAAAATGCATATATTTGACACAGTAGATTGGATTTTGGTGCTGTGTGTGCTCATGCAAGAGGAAATACAAAAGGAGCTGTTGCCAGAAGCTGAATTTAGAAGTTGGCTTATATTAGGTTGTACTTAAAAAATGCGTGCATTATCAGAGACTTCACAGATATAGAGCAATAAAACTGAGGGCTGGCTCTTTGAATTCTTCTGTTGAAGCCCAGGAATTTTTGTATTTCTGTCTGCCTATGAATTGCAGAATCACTCTTAAGACCTTTATAATGAAATAATTTCTTACAAACCATCCAAGCGCAGGATACTGTATAATACCATACCTAGGATGGTGTTACATAGGATGTCAGGTTATATGGTTATGCCCCAGTAAAAAAAATATTGAGCAAAATATTCTCATGGTGTTGTTAAGCTGATGCTTATATTTATGTAAGGAGACGGTACGCTTCACTAATAATATCTTACTGCGTTATTTAACTGGACTTTCTAGTTTTGTTTTGGGAGCTGGCAGTTTAAATTGAAAGATAGATAATTTTATTTACAGACAAGTGTCCATGGATGCTCCATGCAGTCAGGCAGCCCTTTTCTACTGTAAGATTTATGGTAACATAAACTGCATAAAAACATAGTAATAGGCAGTCCCTCCCCTAAAGATCTTATATTCTAAAAGAAACAGACCCTCGGGCAGATTAGTTTAAAAAAAGAACAGAGCCAAAGAGAGAATTCAGACCATTACCTGTCAGTGAAATTACGCTGAATATTTGTATAATGTCGCATTCATTTATACTGCTAAATCATTCAGGCTATTTTATGTACCAGGAAAATTGCCCTGGTATAGACTTATGTAGACATATTTTTAAAAGTTCTAATACGCCTCAGAAAAACTTTCTAGAGGCAAAGTCACAGTGCATTTTCCTTTGATAAATCTGGATTTAATCAATAAATCCTCTTACATTTGGGTATCAAAGTAATATTTTGGTCATGGAAAATCTTCAAAATAAAACTCATATTAAACTTACTTACAAACCAAAGTAAATGGTACTCAGACCTAGATTAGTAGTAGGTTGCAAAACACTTGAACACAAAACATGCAAAAAATGATTTTTTTGAAGAAAATGTTGCCATTTTATTACAAGCTCTTGCCCATTGACCATTTCTGCAAATCTGATTAAAACTTAGCTCCCATGGTTGTGGTGTATGGCGCACTCATGGGTTAATGGGAAGTAATCAGAGCAACCTGATTTTGTTGTTCATTGCTCCTGCTGTCATCCAGAAATGAGCTAAGAAAACCCCAATAAATTAGATGTACAGGCTCTCTCCCTTTTTCCTAAACTCACATCTAATCTTCTGTTGCATACAGACAGCTAGGAACCCAATTTAGAGACTCAAAATGTTGATACCTGCATCCAGCTGTGACAGCAAAGAAAGTCAGAGGCTGGCTGAGCTATGTCACAGTCCACAGTCATTTTTACCTGCAAGGTTCCTGCTCCTTCTGTGTTTGGTACTGCAAAAGTTCCTCTCATCAACATAAAAAACAGCCCAAATAAAAAGCTTTTTCAAAGATATTTTTAAGCATTAATATTAATCCTAACTGCAGAGCTAATCATGTCTGTGTGGGACCTGGGCAGAGTTGTGATAACCATATTTATATTTTAATGATACTTCAGAGATTTCCAAATTAGAATACAGGAAACAGGAAGTGGGAATAAATGAAACAAAGCCAAATGAAAGGATAAATGGAAAAAACACTTAAATACACACTTGCCTATTCCTTAAACATTCATTCAATCAACACTTCCTGTGATTTTTAATAGCATGGCTCTGTCTGCTCTTTTACACTTGACTTTGTTGGGAAAGGAGATAATTTTCTTGAAGACTATGTTCATAGCTGAAAGGATTTTGCTAGAAGGTAGTAGCTAAATGCCGAGAGCCTCCTGCAATGCTTTTAAGATGTAAAGAGAAGTACTAAGTCTTTTGGATCATTCCCGTGTACGTTGTTCATTGGATCATGCATCACACATTCTCACTACTTCTCCACAACCTTCTTGGATGACTCCAGCTTCCTTTGGTGGTGTTTTAAAACAACTTTCTCTATCAAGTCAGATGGATACTGATTTAATACGTGACAACCCCCATTCATAATGCTGAATTTTCTTTCACTTTGTCCCTTATCATTTCGTGTTCTTTCTCATTTAATCTCTGCCCCAGTGACTTACTGCTGCAGCCCTTGGGATGTAAGACAACCTTTCTGTATTTTTTCTTCATCAGTATACCATTTCCTTTCACATCTTGACTGAAGATACTGTTTCTCATCATTTCTTACAGCTTTTGCTGTGGGTTTTTTTCACTCTTCTATTACAAAATGGAGGAAAACACAGTGGAATACATTTGTATGGCAAGTTCAGTGTTTTACAGTAACACCAGCCTCTGTTGCCAAAGGTTTATTACAGGTGACTTTCTGTCCTGTTTAGCACAACTATATTGTTTCAATGATTCTAGTATGGACAGAGGGAAATACCTGCCCTTACACAGTTGGGTGTTTGTCAAAAGCATTAAGAGGATTATGAAAAGTAAAATATAATCAACATATTTTTATTGCTGAAAAAGATTGCAATGTTGTGCAATCAAAAGATAAAGAACTTTTAAAATATAAAACTGCTGGTTTCATAGTAACTAGAAATGGTATGGAACATCCAATGTATTACATTCATTGTGTGGTTTATCAGTGTCCAACCCTGGTTATCACTAATACTTACCTGGAAAATTATTCTTTTGTCATTACATTGCTGTAATGTTAAAGTAACTCCTTTTTAGGCATGACATCAGAAGATTATTTGCATATTTCTATCAGTATAACTGTGAATACAGTCCCATGCTGTGTACACAAACCAACCTTTGTAGGTGTCATCTGATAAAAGACAAAGGTTACATTTCTCTTATGGCTTGCCCTTTTGCCATATTCCACACCTCCTTGAAGAGCTGTACTGGAAATAAACGCAAATGCCATTAAACAGAAGAGTAACCACATAGTGTAATTAAACAAGAGCCCATTTAAGTAACTCTTGTGTTAATGCATGCAAAAAAACAGTGTTCTGGGGCATACAGCACTTGAAAGGACAGAACCCTAAGAGTGTTGAGAGATTACTCTGCCTGCCTGTTACCATATTAAAGGCTTTCTGAAATTAGCATGTCTCTTGTGTCACAAGTTAAAAATATTTTCCATATTACACTTAGTTGATTGAGTTTTAATGGAATATTTATTTAGTGGAAAATAAATTTAGTTCTTACTAGGAGTTTCTCTTTAATATTTTACACTATTTACAATCCACCTCTGTGTATGGTATTGATCTCTGTTGAAATTTGATGTTGCTGTTTTCTAAGAAATTTTACAAATGAAAGCTGATGTAGGAGGTAAAGTTTACCTATAAACTCTTAGAATAACTGTCGGCTGGAAAAATGGGGTAGCCGTAAGAAAAATATAATCCAATAAATCAGCAAACAGGAAAGGAACATTACATATTAGAAATCCTTTCAGATAGTTCTAAAATATGTGTGACTTGAAGAAGACCACAGAGACTTTAATCAAAGGCTGCGGTACAATAGCATGAAACTGCTGATTCAATATTTTGAGAATAAATTCACCAGCAGTACCATAAAATTTACTAGACTCAGTCTTGTCTTCTGATTCCCCAGAGGACGTCATTGTGCATCCTAAAATGCAGATCAGACCCACAAGGCTAACAATGAATCGAGTGGGCCTAATTCTGATTTTGTGGAAGTCAAAGGATGTATGTTCATGCAAGTTAAGAGTGAAGAATCTGTCACAGCACGCTTCTGCAGTTAGTTTGTTGACATCAGAAAAAACAGAAATACTTCCATAGTAATTCAAGGGAACAACACAGCTGTAGTATCAAAATTGCTACCCAAACTACATAGCGTTATCTGATTTTTTCAAAATTCTAGACCCAACTATGCATAAACTTATGCTGTACTAATAACAGTAGACGTACTCAGAGGAGCAGGATTTTGAAGGTCAGTTCTATGGATCCAATCCTGAAGCAGACACGTCCTTCTTCACCCTGTGAAACAGATGCTGAAAAGAATTAATTTTTCTCTTTCCTTATCTTTGCATTCACTTTGACAGGGAAGAGACACTGCGTTGTAAGCAAAATTTTCAGTTGTCACTAAAAAGAAGTCTTTTTCTTATTTTCAGTTAAAAAAAAAACTCACCAAAAAAGAACCTAAGAAAAACACATTTATAATTCATCATAAATATTGCTGACTGTGAAACACTAAGTCATTTTCATGCAGTTTGCACGGAGATAAATGTGAGGAAAAGGAGAAAAAATAGGTGTGTTATATGTTGCATTTGACGCATTGTATTATATATACATATATGCACACAAAGTTTATTGTAACAGCCCTTTCATCTGATGTTTGAAGAACTAAGATTTGCCATTTACCTTCTCCTTAATAGAGGGGAAATACTTTCTAAATGGAGTCCAATGATCCATAAAAGGAGCGGTCTTATTCTTCTGCTGCTACTTGCCCATACTCCCTTCAGCAATCTGAGGCCCCTAGACTTGTGCACCTTGTGTTATATTCCTGCAAGAAAATGGGATGAGTGTGAACTGATGCTTAAGGCTGATTTTTGTTAAAATACTTTGACACAACGGACGATTAGCACTGAAACTGGGAAATGGCTGGTCGCTGCTGCTTTGATCCCCTCTTTCACAGTGATCTTAAACATAGCTGTCCAGGGGCATGCGAGGGGGACAAGCTGTTGCAAAGCCATCGCTCTCCCTGTGTGCATTTGCTAAGCAGGAAATACTGCACGTCACTCAGAGCATGGGCGCCACGTACTCACCACCCCTCATTTTGAAGGGGTAAAAGTGTGGGGATTTTCAAAGGTGTAATGTTGCTTTGTGCTATCAATTCCTTATCTATGTCCTTTAAAAAAATGAAAAGTGGATTGGTATTCCAAATGCTAAAGGTTCCATGAGCAGAGAGTTAATGAAGCATTTTAGTCCTCTTTTCCTCTCTCTTGGGTCTCTGTTGTTGCATAAAGGGTGAGCATATTCGCCTTTCTTTCAGCGTAGTACCCAACAGTCACTTTCCTCTATCAGGATACTGATTCACATAAGGCATATAGGAACTTAATCTCTTGAATAGAGAAACTCTCTGTTGAAATAAGCTGACACCGACTGACGGATTTAGAAGTTATTGAAGGAACAGCTACATGTGTGCACATGCAGGCACACATCAAGCACAATTGCACCTTTATGACAGCCTCTTTACATGCTGTAAAGGACCAGGAAAAGGCACACACTGGAGTATTTTTATATTTCCTTTCATTTTTAAATTATGAAAAAGTCTCAAATGCTACCAAACTTGGACAGATTTTATAGTCACTTCACACTAGGGCTAGAAGGCAACAGGACAGTTGTTTAATCCAAGATGGGCTTATAAAGATCACTCCCTGCCTTAACCTAAACATTTTATATAACACACAGGTTTCTAGTAAAGAGCTGGAACAATCAAAGTTAATATTAAATCATTTTTTTCTTGAACTTTGTAGCATTTTATTGCTGAGGTTATAGGTAGTAATCACATTTTATTGGGGCATTCACTGATTCTGAAAGTTACGTGCTTCTACTTTGAAAACCTCATTGGCTGTTACGTGCTGCCTTTTGCCAGCAACCTTGCACAGGAGGCTTCCCACTGTTAGCAGCAACCCATCTGAAGAGTTCAAATCCTCCTCTACCTATGTAACGATTTGGAAACCATGCATGCATTCAGGAGTAAAAATTAGCCCCTGGAGTGCACTTGTCTTATAAAACTTTGATTTGGAGCTTTTTGCTTCACTATAGCATAAGAAAATGGAGTAACAACTCGAGCTATATGTCTGCAATGACTTGTGAGTGATCTCCTAACTACATTTGAAAGAAAGTTCAACCATCCCTTGAACCTGTATGCTTCAGGCTGAACAATTCAGACAGATGTTTAATCACTTCATATTCACTAGGAAATGGCTATTCAATGGCCGTAGAATTTAAAAGGGGCACTATGAGATGAATGCTTCATGTTATTTCTGTATTGGCATTCCCTTTTAGAAGCATAAGTAAAAACAATTCAGCTGAATCCAACAGGGTTTTATCACATAAATTTCAATCATCTTTTTTTTTTTCTATCATTAGATACCCTTTTAAATTTTTAGTAGCATAAAAGCCCAAAGCTATAGTGCAAGTTGATGCAAATGAGAAGAGATGAGAAAGGATTCTCCAGCTTCTCAGAAAGGGAGGTATATATAGACTGGGTAAAAGGTGAGTGCATTGTTTAACTGAATCTGCAGCAATAATTATAAAGAAAATATTTAACTTAGAGCAACACAAAAAACCCATGACCCCGAAACTTTTAACAGGTAATTCATCAAGTGGCAGGCTGAAAATACCTCTTCAGAAGAAAAATTGTAATAAATCTGCAGTTGTTGGTTACAGTATGCTAAAATATTGTGAAACACTTTCTAAAAGAAAGGCACAGTGTGGTTTTGATAAGATTAAGGTGCATTTCAGCAAAGCATACACATTATTCTTCATTTTAGTGTTTGGTGATTTCAATGTTCTTCTTCAGAGAAAACAAAAGTTTATAATGATTAACATTCAGTGCTGTGGGAAGCATACACTCTGCAACAATACTACTCTTGTGTTGCACTAGCCTTCCTCATCTATAACATCAGCACAAATAGTTTTTCAGATGAGTAACCAGCATTTCTGAGATAAGTCCTTCCTTTAACTACAATTGATAATGTGTGATTGTGTATTGCAGTGTCAACAGAGGCCTCAGTGAGCCTGACAAACTTCCACTGAGTCCTGTACCAAAAGCTCAGGGCCTAGCTGAGAGGGAGCCTGCGGTTTATCAGCCAAATGTGATGCTCCCATCCCCAACCCCAGACCGTCTTTTTGTCCCACTGAGAGATAGTGTACCATCACAGCACTCAGGATTAGAACTTTACACTTGAAATTATTTACACTTCTGGAAATATGCTACATGGTTTGCACTATATTGGTAAGATAAATTATGCAAACTAATAGCTGCATCTAAATGTATTCTCTTGCATGTCTGTTTCTAATCCTTGTTAGCAGAGAACTCAGAAAGTGATATAAAGTCACCTTATAGTTCCACCTGGCAGTGGAGGAATTTGGGCATGCCACCGGGGAATTCTGTCTTCAAACCTGTGTTCAGGTATTGATCAGTATGAAATTTTCTGTGCAGATGAGCAATACCACGTGAATCTTTCACAGTGGACACAAAGAAATGTCACAGTTCCACCAGGTTCCCTGGTTCTATTAAACCTCTGAGAAAAACGGTCAATGGACCTGGTGAAGGAGGCACATCTCTTTGTCTCTCTTTTCAGAAATCTGATTTCCTAAAAAGTTTTAAATGGAGAACACTCTTTTTGTTGTGAAGTTGAAGAGTAAGCTAATGTAGGGAGCACAGTGACCCTCCCGTGCTTGGGGCATAGACTGTCCTACTGCACCTTCATCCATTCCTGTCCCAAGACACATGAACTCCTGCCAACCCAGCCATACAGCAGCTCTGCTCTGGTGCTTTACTGAGAAGAGCTGGGATGGCCAATGGCTGGGACAACAAGGGGAACATGCAGGCTGCAGCCAGCCCTTTCCAAATGCTGCAGCAAATAGGCTGTGCAAGTAGTGATTCCATCCTGGGGCAGGGGGGAAAGAGAGAGAGAGAGCACACCAAAGGTTTCTTTCACAGAGGTCACAATACTGAAATATTGTCAATTAATACTGATATTATGCACATTGCTACCATGAGGTCACTGAAGATATGTTTCCAGGTCAACATGGGAAGGACAAAATCTTAAGACCTTATCATAATACAGTGCATTGCATCCTGCCATCCACCTGTACACAAAACATCTGTCAGTGGATATTGCCAGGTAAACTGACTGCCCAGTGTCTCATTCACCATGTCTACCTGGTTAGTTATCAGCATTCCAGGTGCTAGGAGGCCCTTTTTGCATAATGAGTTATGCTCTTACGTTTATTCTCACTAGCCTGGTAGGTAGGAGGCAGCACAGTGGGATGGGGCTGTGCGATTGTGGCAATGACCACTTGACTTCCAGTTTATGACTTGGGGAATCTACTAGAAGTAGCCCAAACAGCATGAGATACAAGGTTATGGATGACTCCAAATTCTGACATGTTTCCTTGTCCTCACTGTAAGCATAGATAAATAGGATTTCGGTATAGGAAACAGGATTTACCTGTTGCCTTGCTCCACCTTAGTATCCCTACTGTTTGAGAGAGTAGACAAGCACAGGCCCACTTTTATCTCTGGGACTTCTCCTGTCTGTGCTGGTGACAATCACCATCCTCTGCTTCTCTAACACAAAGTACTTGATCCTTCTCTGCCTCAGCAGCATCACTTACTGTCACACAAAACCTTTAAGTCTGCATCTCATCCAATCTCATCATCCTCACCTTCAAGGTTTTAGCTGACATCCAACTTCCCTTATGCCTTCTCTCACTGCTCTGCCTCCCCATTCCCCTCCTTTAAAGCCTCATCCTAAGGACTCTCTTTGCTTCCCTTGACACTTAGCAACAGTTTTACAAGTGTGATGTTTTACTCCTTTCATGCTGATAACATTATTACTCTTTCATGCCACACTGCATGCTGGAAATGATCTCCTATTTCTTTTGAGTCACACACCCTCCCTTAGCTTCCTCCACACCTTTCCTTAAAAGCCATTTCTTCAGCAACAATTTCTAGCTACACTGTCCCCACTGGTGTGTCTTAATCTGAACACCACTGGTCAGAGAGGACCTAAATTTAACCATCTGGGCACAGTGTTTGCTTGAGGCTAGATAGCTGTCAAGTGGGTATCTCATTTGACAACTTGCTTAGGTAAGACATGGGTTACTATATCCTCGTGTCAATGTTCTGCTATGGCAGGGAGCAGCTGCAAATTTGGGGAGTGCTCTTGCAGCCGCTGGTTGTTGGCAATATGATGTTCAATTTTTATTTATAAGCATTCCCAGTAGTTGGGACAAAGGGTACTTTTTTCTTGTTGTTGTTAAAACATTGATAATACTCTTAAAGATTGCCACAAACTAAAAACCCTCAAAGTTTAGCCAATAGTACAAGTTTATGAGCTTGTTTCTAATTCGAAGTATATGATGACTGAAAAATATGTTGATTGTAGGGAAGTCCCAAACTGGAGCTAAGTTATCTTGGTGACAGAATCTTATCTTTTCTCCTGCTTACCCTGTTAATGGCAGATTAGAATGCTTTGGCTTTGGAGTCAGAAGACTGAAGTCCACAAGGTACTTCTTCTGCAGAGGACCCTCCTCTTCAGAACTCACTCTCCACTTCAGCCACAAGACTTAAGCCTCTTTGCCTTCAGGATCAGTTTAAGGCACATACTTGTTTGAGTGAAGGACTGATTCTATTTTTTTTTTTTGTTTTGCCAGATAATATGCTTCTGCAACTCATTTATTGATGTGCCATGGGAACAAAAAGGTGTTTGTGTTCTGGCTAAAAAGTTACACACCTCATAAAGTTTACTAGCTCATTCTAACATAAGAAGTGGTGTGTTACTGGTTTTGTTCAATGTGATCTGTGCTGTTTTCTATTTTTTATTTTGTATGCATTAACAGAGATAAAGTATGTGGTTTTCCTCATCTACATGCTTTTAAGAAATAGGCTGAAATTGATCATTTGCCCTACATTTCAGTAATCCGTTACCCTCCTTAAAGTCATCTCTGTTTCTTCCTAGTGCAAACTGGGAAGCATTCTGCTGCCCCACCATCTTTCTTAAAATGGCAAAACCAGCTGGATCTAATAGTCTTCTGAAGGCAACACTGTGTTTCGGATGTGTACTGTGCTTTTTGTGCTATCCATTTTATAGGCTTTCACTGGTTAAATTACAGTGAATACAGAGGAGCAGATTTTGTGAACCACTAGCAGATGTTCTCTGTTGCTAGTTTTATGAGTCTTGTAGAACAGCAGGAACAGACTATGTGCAAAACATTTTTTTCTGTGATTTTGCCATCTCATACTGTTCTCACAGCACTGGCTCGGTAATGATATGATAAAGCTTGGGAGGTAAGCTTTGATTGCAGACTAGCTGCTGTTGGGGCCTTCAGAAAGCCAGACCTGTAAAGTGTAGTTTGTTTTCAAAAGCCTGTGGCTGAGACAGATGGGTTAGCTGGAAATATGTCATTTATAATACAATCAAATGCTTGACCTCTTATTCAGGTATTAGTTGTTATGACATGGATGCTGAATGTTTTAACTGTCTCACCGTTTGTTTTGTTCAGATGTAAGCTGTGATAGCTTGGTGTGAAATGATAATTTTGAATTAAATTATCATGTTAGCATGACTTACTTGATTTTTGTGACACCTTGTTTTACAGAGGACAAAATGATCACAGAACTGTTTAATGTAAAAAACAAGAGCACTAGAAAATGTAAATTTCAAACATTTTCTTTGAATGATGCCTTATTTTAAACCTGGCCTGAGTTTTGGTAGGGAGTGTGTCAATGTGGCACTTAACTGTCCTCTCTTGAGCTAACAAGTCACTTGGCTGAAATGGTTTTGTAGTCAAATACATGTCGGGGGCAGAGGAAAAGATCTTTAGTACAGAATCAGCCTTGCTCAAAACCTCAGCCGACTCTAAGAGAGTTTACAGAAATGAATTATCATGGGCACCGCCAGCATAGGGACAGAGCAAGGCTGAGGTTTTGATAGCATTAGCTTTACTTTGACTTAGTAACATATCCATCTACAGAGTCCACACTTCTTTCTTTCCTCCACCTCTATTGCTAATGGATACGTAGCTTAAAGGAGCTCAGCTTCTGTTTATGAAGTTTTCTTTTTTTTTTTCATAGTACCACAACCATTCTTGACTCTAAGAGAGTTTACCTCACTTTAAACTTTTTCCTTTGCAAGGGACCTATCTCTGACTTGGGCTTGTTGCAGCAATAATGCACTTGAATCTGCTGATTCATTACTATTTCCAGAAGCTGAGGTTTAAGGATGGAGAGTACAGGAAAGTTCACATTAGCATTATTTCTACTATTCTTGTTTTGGGTAAAAATCATATCCCATTTCCATGAGCATTTCATAAATATACTATTATTATTACTTTGCATAAGAATGCCCTAGTTCTGCTTTCCTACAATATAATCAGTAGCAAATATTCTATACGTTTTACGGGTAAGGGTTTCAGCAGTGCCATATTTATTCAGCTGAGAATAGCAATTTTGTGGATGAACAATTTTTGATAGCATTTCTGTTAACCAGCTGCTTGAAGAAGGACTGCCTCTGTAGTGTGATGTAAGACTTACTCCCAGAGTGATGCCACCAACATTCGTGTTTGCTTTACAGGTTGATGACCAAATGAAGTTGCTTCAGAACTGCTGGAGTGAACTCTTAATTCTAGATCACATTTACCGGCAAGTGGTACATGGGAAAGAAGGCTCCATCCTTCTGGTTACCGGGCAACAAGTGAGTATGTGGGTCAGAGAAGTATTGATGGCTTTTTAATAATCATTTTCAAAGTAGCAGGAGTTTAACTTGGTCAGAAGCACTCCCATGTTCTCAGAGATTCTCCACAAATAATGTAGATAAAATGACTTGTGCACTCTGTTCCTAGTCTGCTGATTATAGTTAGACTTATAAAAGCAGATATAATCATAAGCACTTTGCTTTTCAAATATATTTGTATACTTCAGTGATTGAAAAATAGCAGATGAGAAGTGTTTCTCAAGAAGTTGTATTTCCTGGGGGCTAAAATGGTTTCTGACAGCAACAACAATTATAGCTTATTTTCCCTTCAGAATTGTGGTTTACTTAAAAGAATCACTAGCTAGGTCAGAAACCTAGAGAACCTGCAGCTACTACCTCAGAAATATCTTGCTTTTAGAGAAGTATGCACGTGTGAGAAACTGGGCGGCTGAGACACCTAATCCCAGGAAAGTTATTCAGTCCATGGGCTATAAATGCACGTATTGTCTCAGGAGCGCTGTTTTAGATTATTCACCCTGCAGTTTCTGCACAGCTTTCCAAGGGTTAATTTTCTTCAGGTGTCAGATGCATAGCTCTCCCAAAATGCAAGTGCAACAATGAGGCAAATAATGGGAAAACTGTGAGGAAACCCAAAGGAAATAGAAAGTTTTGTCTCCCTCATACTTTCCAAAGCTCAAAGAAGTTGACAGTAAAATAAGAACTTTATTCCTAAGATTCTTATTCTGTTTTTAACAGAAAAAATATCAGAGTACCAAAGAGAAGCAAAGTGTGCCCATACATTGTGTTCCTGGTTCAAAATGAAAGCATTGGCCCATTGGTATTTAAGTAGCTGCAAACAGAATTGCCTCAATTTATACACAAATGGGAAAGAGTTCCTTTTTCTAAGATACATCGTGTGTGTCTGCATGTTGTGGAATCTGCTTACAGCTTCAGTTATGGTTTTAAAACTGTAGCCATTTCTTAACACTAAGAACAAGTGTTTGTACGAATCAGGAGAAATAACAGTTTGTAATTATGATTAAAAGGGGTAGAGCAGAAAGGAGAAATTATCAACTTGTCCAAGAAAAGTGGGAAAATTCAAATTCTAGCTATGGAACTTACTCCTGCTCCTTTGTGGAAAGTCACTAACCTACCTGAGCTAAAGTTGTAGTTCCTAATTATATGAGCTAAAATTCACTGCATTGCTCTTGATTTATATTGGTGCTATTGAGAAAAATGACTTTCCATTTCATCATCTGTAAAATATGGACGATTGTACCAGCAATTATTCTATTTACCACAAAGGGTCCTTGCATATTCCTTTGTTTATAAAGCTATAAGTATATTGACAGTTTTCTGTTCCTGAGAGAACTGCTAAATTAGTGTTTCATTTGCCATGTGATTAGCTAGTTTTTAAAGGTACTGAGTACCTAAGTCCCGCTGAAATCATTAGAGACATCTAAATGCCCTTAGATTCTAGCCATTGTCCCCACTTTTCCACAGTAATAATTCTTACCTCATTAGCTACTTTTATCTTTTCTTGCAAAAAAAAACAGCTGTACATGATCTCAAGGCAAATCAGAGCATTTCATCACTGTTGGACAACAGGTAGCAGGATGCTGGCTAAATTGAACTGATTGCATCCATTTTTGCCCCAGGTTTGTCAAATAACTTCAATACTTCAAATAACTTCAATTTGATCCTTTCAACCCGGTTTTGCTTTCCTATGCCAAAGTTTGTAATTTTGAAGTCAGTGCAAGCACCCCCAGAGTGTCCCATCGTCTTCTGTACATTCCTCTTCACACTTAGGCTGCTTGGAGAGCAAGAAGCTGTATTACAAGAACAGCAAACAAGAACACTACAGTCAGTCCCTTTCCGTAGGGATGGGCTCCTTCCCATCTCGTGCTTGCCAACGGCTAAAGAACATACTCCCATATATGCACCACAGATTCTCCTTGAGAAATAGGGAGACACCAGACCTGAAGTAAATATGAAGTCTTTGGATGCTGTTTTTGAAATGGGAATGAGCCTGAAATCTACATGTAATGCCACTGTACTCTCCTGATCTCATTCAGCTCTGGTCACTGTCGTCCTAGATGAAAAGCCAGATTGCAGAGTGGGCTGCACTGAGTGCGCCTGCTCTGACTGGGCTGTGCCTGGCATGTGTGTTCACAGAAAGACCAATACAGAGGTATTGCAGAAATGCCACTTCTATGCCAGTACACAAGTTGTACACAATTTGTCATTCAAAAGCATTTACTTTAAAACATTACCTATTTAAATGATTTTCATGGGTGACATTCATTGAAGAACCTCTTTTATTTATACGGACAAAGCTGGGTGAGTTAAGCAGAAGGTTTAAAATATCTAGAATTGCCAGAGCCACAAATCTTAAAATCACAGAATAATCCAGACTGGAAGGGATTAATCCAGACTGGAAGGGATTTTAAGGAGTCTCTAGTCCAAGCCCCTGCTCAAACCAGGTTTCTCAGGGCTTTGTCCAGCTGGGATTTGAAAATCCCCAAGGATGGAAACTGCACAACCTCCCTGCACAGGCAGCACCACTGCCAGACTCTCTTCATGGGGAGAAAGTTTTTCCTTAGTTCTGGTCTAAATTTCTTTTTTTTTTTTTAAATTATACCCAGTGCTGGTCAGTCGCTGTCCTGGTTTGAGGTAAAATGGAACCAACTTTCTGATTTGATCCAGCCAAAACCACGACAGTTTCCTCCTCCTTGAGCCTTGCTGCAAAGCACAGAGCCTGGGAGACCTTGTTAGTAAAGACTGAGGCAAAGGCGGCACTGACTGCCTCAGCCTGGTCTGTGTTTGCTGCCACTGAATCACAGCTGAATCCAGCAGCAGTCCCACATGTTCCTCCTTCATCCCCTAGCTAGCAATTTGATAACCATCACAAGTCCCAACTCTAGCTGAACGCTGGCTTTTTAAACATCATCCCTACATGCCTGGACAGTGCTTCTAAAAATTACTTATTCTGAGCCGTTCCTGGCTTCAGCTGCTGCACGCTGCCTTTTTGCACCATAGCTCAGTTGTGAGTTACTTGTTTAGCCAAGGTGATCCCATACAACTGCTTCTTTCCCTAAGTGTCAAGATGGACCATCTTGGCAGCACCAACTCAGTCTGTTGTCATTCTAAGACACAATGCCAGTTCAAATGTATTTATGAAAGGACAATCATGTCTCTGTCTCCTCTGTATTAACTTTAAAATAATTCTGGAAAGCCACAGTTCTAGACCCAGGTATTATGAGTCTTTGTGACTGCACTGAATGCTGCATACTTTCTGGTTGCTGCCCTGATCCTTTCACTTCCTTGAGTAGAGAAAGGGAAATAACCATGGCCACCATCTCATAAAAATTAATTGATTAAGGTGTGGAAAGCACTCTGACACTTCTGATGAAAAGTGCTGTAGATGTTTTTTATTTACTGCTACCAGCAAAGCACTATGAGCAAAATTACAGTCAATCATCTGGCTTTCAAAGATATTAACTTTAAACTGAGGACCTGAGCTAGATAGCCTACTTTATTACCTGAGATATCATGATTATTGTCATGTTAGCAAATTTAAGACCTCAGAAGCCTCACTCCTTGCTTTCCTTAATATATCCCTCCATAAAAGCACTCATAAACACAGTCCTTTTTACAGTCACAATCAAGGGGAAGCTGTAAGGGGGGGAACTTATCACCACTTAATTAGAACATACCTGCTTTCTCCACTTAGGCTGCACCGTCTCTGTTCTTCAGACACAAAAGTCAAACTTCTTGCAGCTCCCCAGAGCTATACCACTGTTGGTTCTATACTAGGTATCAAAAATGGGCTAGTAGTTAGAAGAACACTTGATAATTTTCAAATGCATTGGTTCAAACCCCGTTACCTCAGGGCATTCCTATCACATTTCCATACATCTGCATTTCCCTCAAGCCATTGGCTTATGAGTTTTACCTAGTGTCAATCCACTGTTCCCACTTTGATGGGGAAAAAGTGCAGTCGGCAGCAAAGAAGTAAGCATCGGCCCTTGCACAAAAAAAAAAAAAAAAGACTGTGTTTTATTTTGTTATTTATTTGGTCGGAGTTTGATAAATGAAGCTCTTTTGTGTGTACGTGTTTCAAGAAAGCACTTTTTTCAGATCATTACAATTCCTCAGCAGTTCCTCAGAAACAAGTTCCTCCCTATGCTGCTCACTTCATTTTCTGCACTAAGTACTGCCCCTCAGCAGTAGCAATTACCATTTCAAAAGGAAATAAAGTAGCACAAGTGCATTTTACAACTCTCCAAATTTCATAATAGAAAACAGCTAAGGAGTGATTTGCAATGTGGTGGTTAATTGTAAATCATTGCCAATATGCTCTCCACACGCCGAGTTTCGTGGGCTCGCCATGTAGCATGTAATTTTAACAGACCATTTCTAATTATAGAACTTTAATTCCTTCAACGTGAGCACTTTCCTTTTGTATCTTCTACACCAGCAATACACTGCCATTTTCCAAGATCCAGCATGCACAGGATAGAGACTAAAGCTCTGTACGGAATATTTCATGTTCATGCATTTTCATGCAGCAGTCAACACACAACACATGAATTGTAGCCTCGGCTGCCCAGACACAAGCTGCTCATTTTGTTCATACCTACACTCTACTCAGTGTTGCCAAATCTTCCCTCTGCTGAGTTTGGCCAAAGCCTTTCAGACTAAAAAGTCCATCCCAAAATGTGCCTAAATCTCAGATTTTTTTGAGATTGTTGAAATTACTGATTTAGTTAAAGTCATCACACAAATACATCTTTCCACCTGGATTTGTACTTTAAAGCATACCTCCAAAGAAGAGCAGGAGACACACCTAAGATCTTGACAGTGTTGTGTTTTGAAGCAAATCAAAATTTAACTTCAATTTAAACCACGATTTTGTGGCATGAGGCTCTCCCTATGTGGGATATTCTGTGGATCTTTCAGCTGTACCTTATTGAAAGGTGGTGATACGTGGCCTGGGTAATTTTCAGTGGCAACTTAATCTCTGTTAGACTTACCAAGTTGCAAAGAAGGCTTCTACTATCCCAGTGTAGCTGTATTTGCTGAGGCATTTGGAGACTCTGTCTAGGGAATAGAATTGCAAGTTCAAGGAAAGATCACCTTGCCACTGAAAAGGTTCTGAAAAGGCAACTGAACCTTCAAACTGTGGGCTACAGATGACTGGATCACAAAGAAAGATGATCCTGCATACAAGAGTGCTAGAGGAAGGAACGTCTCTGAAGGACGAGAGAAAGGAGCTGGCAAAAAAAGTAGATAAGAAAACAGGCTTTTTTGTACATTTTAAGAAACAACTGAAAATATGTACACTAGTCATAGGCTATAGAGAGATAATAGATATCTAATTGAAAGCTATTACATCCTATGTTCTTTGAAGTGAGTTATTTTTCTTTTTTTATATATATATTTTTAAATTTTTTTTATTAGATTTGTGATTGCAGTCAGTGAGGCTTCATAGTTATAGCTGGTACTGTCATTTGGATGCCAAATCTAGAAAACCTTACATAGGCAAACACACACAGGATTTGATTCAAGGTGGATATAAATGAGGTCAAGCAATCATTATTTTGCTGTTCAGTGTAGTATTTGTTCTCTTGTATCCAGGCTTGCACAGTTCTTCACTCTAGCGGTCTCTGCCTAGAGATAAAGAAAACAAGGTTGTGCTAGTTGTTAAAAGGCCTTCGCGCCTTACGAAGATATTATGTTAGCTGCTTTTTGTGGCTGAACTAGATGTTCTCAGTTAAACTATCTAAAACACACAAAAATTCAGTTATAATCATGAAAGTGGCCAATTCAGGTTTGTTCAAATATTCATTAAGCATTTTGAGCCTTCCAAGTAGTTATGGACACACCTGTGGACAAACTGGTCCCAATTTACATTTGCTTTGCTATGTTGCCATGAAACCATCGTAGTACTATGGTTTTAAGTCTAAAATTCCAGTTCCAGTAAAAAGTCACAGAGAGGGCACCCAACATGAATCCTTGCATGCCGAACTGTTCCATTTCCCAACATGCTAATTCTGTTGTGTTCATAGGAAACACATTTCTTTTGTGTTTTCTACACATTGCTCCCATAAAGAGAACAAAAGCTATTTGCCTGGTGTCTGGCAGCATTTCTTCAAGGCTACTAGTCTTCCATACAAGTCCCATAGTAGTGAAATAATCTCCATACAAATTCATATAAAGTCCCATATTTGATTTTAACCTTGCCCAGCACAAGAGACAAATTGTTCATAGACCCAGCTCAAAGAAGAAAGCACCACATCAGTCTGTCCCAACTGCCTATTGGAGTAGTGATTAGCGGTGGGATTTAAACTGAGCACATCCAGTATTCCACTGATGGGAAAGGATTTAAAATAGTAGAGCAGAAATTTGTGTAAAATTAGAGGGTTGTACGGGGAAACAAACTTACATGGTTAAAAGCTCCTGAGAAACAGTCTGAGTTAGCACAGCCCTTGTGATGTTACCTAAACATTCACAAAAAATTTCCAGTGTTGGTCTGTCTTCTGATGAAGTTTATAGACATTCAAACTCAGCAATGATTCCATATTATCGCACCTTTCTACAAAAAAACACAAAATGCATTGCAAGACTTTGGTAAAGAAATGGATTCTATTGTACTCAAGGTTAGCTATGTTCCACACATTATTTTAACGTCTTCATACTAATAATTAGAAGAACCCGATAGTCACCATTACTAGAATGCAAAATTTAATGGTACTGATTAAAATAGCTATCTGCATGAAACTTAATAATGCTTTTATTATTATGTGTTTTGTAACATAAATATATCTACTATAAATGAATCTATATATGATCAACTGCAGGGCATAGAGTTTTTCTAGTCTTGATGTACTAGTTTTTCTGAAACTAAGTTAGACAAAGTAAATGTAGTACTTTGGAGTGTTACTATTAGCCTATTATAGCTAATTAGCAAGCACAATAACAACATCCTAGGGGAAAGGTCCACTGGCAACTTAATTAATTATCTTCTATTATTGCGTATCATGTTAAAATGACAAGCATCTTACGCTGTATAAGTCATCATAATTTTAATTAGTATATCCAAACCTGATATAAGCATATCTGCTGGTTTTGTCTGTGCTGAGTCCTCCTCAATTTTTGTACATAGGTGCTTCTTCAAAGTGTTGTTCCATGTTCATTTGCTTAGAAACGTAATACAAATATTGCTTTAAATGTTTTAATGGAAGTATTAATTCTATGAGAAGCTCAAAATGAGTTTAATATCCACTTTAGCTGACACTGAAATATATGTTTCAGGAAACAGTGGAAGAGTAATTATGGTTGTGATAGTAAATTAACTTGCTTGCTGTGTACTGTGCTGAATGCATTCTTCTGAGAGAAAGTCTCAACCATCTGCATAGACACACAGCAGAGCCAACACACAGGCTCTCAGCAGGGTCAGGACTTCCAACCCCAGGGCAGAGCACTGCCGGCCACTCGCCAGGCCTTCAGCGCAGTTCCTAACCCTGGAGGGAGCCTGGGGGGAGCAGCGGCTCTGCCAGCCAGGGTCGCTCGGAGCAGAGCAGGGTCCCTCTGCTGCACCTAGGCACCCACTGCCTCCTTTGCCTTCATGCCCCAAACACACAGTGATCTCATTTATTAATTATATATGAAATCAATCCTTCACTAACTTGAACTGTCTTAGTCTTCTAGAACATTTGTTCATTTTACAGGTATACAATTATACATTATACAGCCATGGCAGGGGCTTTATTCCTTACTTGCACAATTCCTGTTCTGGCTGACAGGAATGGCATTTAATGATAGTCAGTACCTGGTAACAGCCATCGACAAGTAAAATCACTCTAATCCCATATTTTGGAGACTGTTTCAAGCTTGCTGAAGCATTGGAAGGGATGGTCCAGTTCCACACAACATTTCTACAAGCCATATGACCCCACTATTGTATCCTAGAAATCAAACACAATTTAATTTTAGAAAAAGGAAAGAGCCGGATTCCACTATTAAATGTTAGGCTCCATTTTGTGGGCATAAAGAGGAGTTGACATCAGAGGCCATCACCTAACTCCACCACAAAGTTTCCGTCTGAGCCCAGTGAAACCAGGGAATTGTCTTCGAGAACCATTCATTACCATGAAAAATCATTTGCAAAACAAAAAAGCACAAGCACTCCCTGCATTTCTGGCCTTCAGCCTCGGCATTTATTTAGCCCAGGGTATCGTTTCAAGTTGTAAAAAATGTTTGTTTTGTTTTGCCTCAAACAATATCTCACCGTGTTAAATGAGACCTTCATGTGAGAAAAAAACCTTCAGAATTAGTCACTTCCATGTCTCTTACCTCTCTGTTTATCAGTTTATCAGTGAGAAATTATGCAATAGCGGAATATCTAAATGCTGCTGAAATCCAAGTACTTTACTGTGATAAATTGTTTTACTGTTCATAAACATTCAGCACTGACCTAACTTGCTTTCACTGACATTAAAGAGATTTGGACTTTTAAGTCACTCTCAACTGTATCAAGAGAAGAATTTAGAAAAAAATAGGCAGTATTGCCATGTCTTTCTGCAGTCCCCTTTAAGTTATGACCTTCTTACTAATACTATCAGCTTTTTCATTTCTTTTCCTTTGCTGCTAGTGCCTCTGTACTACCCTGCCCTTCGCAGAGCCTGCAGCTTCATCCGCCCAGCCCCTCTCTCTGCCTTGCAGGGGCCAGGGAAGACCAGCAGCAAACGAGGTGGTAACTGTAAGAGGTAGCCTTGAGAAATGCTGAGAGGTATGGCAAGAATGCTGCCTGTCCAAGGCACATAGGCACATTTTTCTACTTGTGATTCCCAGCTGGAAGTTGCCTCCTAGAGTTAGGCACCAAGCAATTCCTTCCTCTCCAAACCAAGCCAAAGGTCTCACTCTTTCTCCCCAATACTCACAATCAGAAGATATCCACAAGAGGTGCCAAATTTACCTGAAGAAACTTGATGTTTCTCCCTTTCAGAAGTATACCCCAATTGCCAGGCTATAGCCATATTTACTTCACGCACTCTTGGGACTGGAGTTTTGATCACAGATTTCCCATATCTTGGTCGATCCAGCCACTACTAAATCCCACCTTTGGTATTTTTGCTGCCTTAGGTAGATGAAAGCCACATAGCCCATAAAACTAAAAAGAACTGTAGCATGAGCTGGATACACAGTCACTGTCATGACTTGGGTTGTCCTGGACATGCCTAGAGGCACTTTAGCACCCAAAGGGCTGGTGAAAGACAGAGCTGTGAGGACTTTAAGCACAAAGTTAGGTGTCAGCAGAGCAGAGGTTTTAAGTACCTAAGTTTAGATTTAGGCACTTGAGTTAGCAAATGCTATACTACAGCACATCCTGCAGTATAACATACATAGCAATGTCCATACCAACCTTAAACATGCCGGTTTAAGCACCACAATGACAAGAACGGGCAGTAGTGTAAATTATGCAGTGTTGTTCTGTCTGCACTGCTCACATACCGAGCTAACCCAGTTAAGCCTCTACCATTACTTCTTCATCATTATTATATTCATCATGCAAGATAGCACTGTGTACTGGTACTTGAGGAATTCACACCTCCATTTGTCTGTGCAGCCGTAACCTTATGCCCAACATTTTATTTCTGAATTAGGTAATGCGGCAGCTTCACCAAAGCTTCCGTTCTCAAAAAACGACAGTCAATATACCATCTTCAATGTCAAAATAAACTGTGAAATGCAATACTATCAATTGGGAGGCAAGAATAATTTATTTCAGTTGTGGATTTGATTTTACCAAAAGAAAGTAATGGTAGAATGTAAAGTAAAAGCTAAGAATTCTGTATGTAGTTAAGCATTTTGCTCGAGGTCCAGGCTGTTTTAGTCTTTGTCTTTTAAAAGCATTTTTAATCATAAATTGTCAAGTAAAAGAGTTAATACACCTTTTAGTATCAATTTCTGCATACAGGACCAAGCAAGCAGGACAGATACTCTTTAATGTGACCACTTTTTCAGAGTAGACATTAACAGAGGCTTTTTCATGCACAGTTGATTTTGTATAAACTGATTGACACCTTTGGGGGTCGTCTTTCCACTGACTCATAATTTTGCTCACTCTTGAAAAAACCCTTCTGCACAACCAGTATTCTCTAGTTAAAGCTGAAAATTCAACTCATCATATTTACACAATAAAAAAAAATCCATTCTGCGTTGTTTTTAATTGCAAATCCTACTCAAGGGACCAATTCTCCTGCTTAGGAGGCAGCCCTGTGCCTTCTACTAGAGAACCAACTGCAGTCAATTATGGTAATGAAATGTCAATAAATATAAAAATTTAATACAGCCTGCTCTTAGTGAGTGGCAGATGAGGACTTGCCTCCCAGACAAATTTGCTGGTGCTGCAAATATTAAATGCACCTGAAAGAGTAGCAGGTTGCCTGAGAGCTCTCCAGTAGAGGGATGGTGGGAGATCCAGGCATCTACTGGGTTTTTCCATTACAGCATAATCACTGCACTAAGGCCACTGATATTCTTGACATCCAGACATCTTAACTTCTTATTATGAAGTGAATAGCATATTTCCCCCACAAACTGGAACCGCAGTGAGGGATTTTGAGCTTTTTCTCCCCCTTAACAATTACAAAAGGGAAATTAAGTTGTGAAAGTTGGTATTTGTGTGTGACCAGTTTCTCAATATAAAGTAGTTGAATCATGTCACTATATTAAACTGCTCTTCGAGTATAAAGTATTTGAGTATATTATTTTTTCCTGTTATTTATATAAGTATATATACTTATATATAAAGAAATACGTATAAGTGTATATACAGAAAGAGAGAGAAATAACAGATGACCTATACCAGATCCTAGTTTTGTCACAGATTTCTTTAGCCCTGAGTAAGCGATTTAGAGTCACTACTTCAGTTTTCCCAGGTGTAAAAGAGAGCAATAAAACCTCCTTCACAGGATACTTTAGCATAATCCATTGACTTAATTGAAACATAAGCCCAACTTTAAATGCTTTGCAGAGTTGGAGCGGTGTTATTCTTAACATCTATACAAAAAGTTTAACTTCATTTTTCTGTTACAGTTGCCTTCAATCAATGCCTTGGGAGCACTAAGAGTACATATAAATAAAATGTCATATTAAAAGTCAGTAACCTATTGATTATATTAAGATCATCACTAGGAGAAGTTATTTTTAGTTCTTTTTAGTCATCTCCCTGTCTTTCCTGGGTGAAATTTTGTCAGGTTTAAAGTCTTTCAAGCTTTTTTCTTGCTTTACTGCTGTTTATATTGAGCAAAATCAATTCAATAGTTTTAAAATAAAAGACCATATTTCAAAATACATGTTACTTAATGGTTTTTTAAAAAAATAGATTTTAAGGGGTCAGTGCCTGGAAAAACAAAATTTTGCAGTATTGCTCCATTTCCTCTGGTGATAGCTGGCCGTTCTTTATTAACTACTCTATTATGGGAGACCTTAAAGATGGGATTAGAGCACCAATACTTTTAAACAAATCATTAACCCAAAGTGTGCACTTACCATTGGGCTTAGTCTTAGTTTAGAGCTAGACTTCACATGCATGTGCTTACATGAAATACAGCTAGCAATTTCCCTGTTGTTATGGTGGCTCCTAAAAGAGAAAGGTGTTGTTGATATTAGAGCAGCCAGGCAAGAAAAGATTTTTTTTTTTTTTAAGTGTGTCAATAACCCATTTAGGTCTCAGCCAGTTGTCCAGGAGCCATTCAACACAGGAGCAAGCAACACACCGGGCCATTTTCTTTGGCGCTTGTACAGGGGATCTGTAACACACTGATGAAAACAGAGCTGAGCTGAAGGCGTTTCAGCCGAAGCAGTTGCACTCTGCTCCACACTGCGGTCTCCCAGCCTCTTGCCCGGCCCCAGCCTCTGCGCTTCACCTTGGCATCACGACACTTTTCCACAGCTCACCTTCTCATGACAAAGCACACAAAAGTTAACAGTGCACATCTTTGGAGTAGTGGAAGTATTCCGTTAATGGGGCTGGCATTAGCCAGGAAAAGTTTTGAGTGTGCAAGCAGTGGGGAGGCTGCCCGAGAGCCAAGGATTCCTCAGGCATGTGTCAGCTATGGAAGGCTTTAAGTATACCTTTTTTTTAATATGGTATATTAGTTCCAGCTTTCTGTTGGATCTCTCTGTATACAAATGTCACTTTGGAAAGCTCATAGACAGGTCAGCCTTCCCCAAGAGCGAACAGGCAACATGACAAGGGCAGCAGACCCCCCAGAACAGTCCCGCTTTTTTCTGTCCCCCAGAGAAAGTAGTTTTGCGCCCTGCGGTTGCTGCTGGGGACAGTGCGAGTGCAGCTGGCCCTTGGCACACGTCTGCCTGCTCCTTCTTCACTAGCAGGGGAGGAATCGCCAGAACAAGTCTGTTGGAACCAACTCCAACAAATATCAGGATTTTGTGTAGCAAAGGAGAATAGAAACCACCCACACAATACCTCTGTTTCCTGTGGGAATACACCGACATTTCTGGGCTTGAATAGATGTTTCTGGCCAAGTTATGGACACTGGACCATTTCCCATGAATACCGTTATGTCCCTCTGGACTAATACACCCAGTGTAGGTGCAAAGCTCACTTCATTAGTCTTTTTTCACTGGATCTTACAAATACAATGAGAACAAGAGACACAAAATGAGTAACACAAACTGATACGGGGACAGCTATCAGTGTCATAAGCCACTGTCATATATAAAGCTTCTAAAAAATGCTAATAGAGACAAGCCAGCATTCACATTAATGTGATATTAAGATATACAGTTTAATAATATTTTCAATATATACAATTGTCCTAATATAGGTTTATAAATAAAATCATCCTGACTTGATAACATCGTTAAATTGAGAGCTATTCTTTTATCCAGCAGTATCCCAGTTGTATGTGATTGCTTGAAACATCCTAATGTGGTTCTGCGGGCGTGACAACCAGACAGAAATACAATTCTCTTTTACAGGTGGATTATTCCGTAATAGCATCCCAAGCTGGAGCCACTCTCAACAATCTTATGAGCCATGCACAAGAACTAGTAGCAAAACTTCGTTCCCTGCAGTTTGATCTACGAGAATTTGTATGTCTCAAATTCCTGGTGCTGTTTAGTTTAGGTAGGTACACTCTACTCTTCATACCTTACTTAAGAGTGGTGTTTTTTTCTGAAAACATTGAAAATATTTTGCTTTTCTTAACATTTTCCTGAAAAACATGATTTAAAAATATATTTAATGAGGTTTTCAGTAATCTGAGGACTATTTTTCAATTATCACTTGCAGGAAAACTGTGTATAAGGATTAAAAGAGGGTTTCTATAGAAATTAATCCTACAACCTATGGAATTTAATGCAGTATTATAAGCTTTCTGTATTTCTGTATATGGTTTCTGAATATTCCAGACTAAGGATAAAATTCTTTTAGAAATTCTGGAGAACAGTGGAAAACACAAATTGCCATATTTTTCTATGATACTGAATATAGTTATGTAAAGCAGATGGAGTGGGGATATCGTTGAAATATCCCTCTTTTTCAAAGGCATCTGTGGTAAGTATAAACAATCTTTTTTGCATATGATGGCTGTCACATCGTAATCCATAAATCAGGAATGTATCTCATAGTTTTTAAAAAGTGAAAGGAACTCTTAAAGTGCAAATTAATGATGATAGCTTTATGACAGATCTGGCTAGGAAATAACCTTTAAAGGGAAGATTGTTTTGTACCAGTGGAGAGGACATAGAATGGGAAAGATACGTATGCAAGACAGATTAGTTAAACCAGTGCCCTACAATGAATCAGTCAAGAAAAATCACCGGTGCCAGGAATAAGAAAAGGCTTAGGGAGATGGATTCCTATTGACTTCACAGGAACAGATTTTTCAGGTTTGTACTTTGTTGACTTAATAAAGCTGGTCTAAATAAACTTTGGCCAAGTGAATTTTTATTTACTGGCAGACAGTGGAAAGGAGAGATGTAAAAACATAAATAAGGTCAGATCCAGCCATACCTCCATAGCCAAAACTCCCAGTTTCCTCAAAAGATATTTTGTCTACAAAGGGAGTGAACAGTTGAGCCAAGCACAACAGTGAAAGAGGCATCAGCAGAGGTGACATGTAGTAATGTTTTTCTTTGGTTTTCAGCTTTAAAGAAGATTGTGCAAAAGAATAAAATTCTACAAATAAATTATTCTAATACAATTGCAATTAGACTAAAAGGAACAGCTTTGGTTACACTGTAAAGCGTTCATTACTGTCTTAAATATGTCCTTCCATGTGGCATTTACAGAATTTGAACCTTCTTTGGAAAATTTTAGATTAAGCTCTCTAAATACAGGGCACATAAAAGATCAATACTTCAGAGGTATAGGACACAGCATATGTATGAAAAAAAAGAAAAGAATTGTTTTAAAAATTAGCATGATGCTAACAGAATCAACTGATATGAAGTTTGTTCTGAATCCTAGAAAGAGATTTTGTATTTACCTGGTAACTATTAACATTTTCTATTCAAGGCTTTGTTGCTTTCCATGTCTTAGATTCAGAGGAAGAAAAGCAAGCCATCTGTTGCAGAAATTATGTTTTATGAATTAATCTAATGAATAAAAAGAATTCAGATTTCCTAATTCCTAATAAGTAGGTTTTCCAGTCATTAGGCAGTGGCACAGAAAGGTCTAAAGAGCCTGTAGCTTTTCTCTGATTAAATATTTAGAGAATTCATGTCAGTTCAGTGATATTTTAAATTAGCTGAATAAGCGAAGTGCATTTGGAAAATTCTCACGTTTAGGTGGCCTTTTTGTTTGATCACTTTCATCACCTCTTCAAGTACTTTGCATTGATTTAGGAATGATTCTTACATCTTTAGCTCTTCTAATTCTGCCAGGTAGTGTGCTCAACTTCTGACGCAGATGGGCAGAAATACCTTGCAAGCTTGTACCAAGCCAAGTTATCCAGTTTTTCTCTCATTTATGCTACTGTAAAAAGAGCTAATTCTGCTGCTGAGAGGAGCCTTGCAGTCACATCACTTGCATATCAGTGTGATGTAGCCAAAGAAGGTTCAATACCTTTGAATCCGATTAGTTCATTACTTAGCATACTGCATAATTCAGTTTGCTAATAGTCAAAGCTAGATGTTTTTCTGCAAAAAGTCAAATGGAAAGATGTTACCACTGGACCTACAGGACTAGGGCGAATATTTAATGAGAATTATGACAAAACTGAAACTCAGGGGAAGGGGTAATGCACACAAACTTGAACACAGTAAGTTCCATCTCAACGTGAGGAGGAACTTCTTTACTTTGAGGATGGCAGAGCACTGGCACAGGCTGCCCAGGGAGGTGGTGGAGTCTCCATCTCTGGAGACATTCAAAACCCGCCTGCACACATTCCTGTGCCACCTGCTCTGGGTGACCCTGGTCTGGCAGGGGGTTGGACTAGGTCATTTCCAGAGGTCCCTTCCAACCCGTACCATTCTGTGATTCTGTGAAATGAAAAACACAGATACCCTTTCCAGCTAAGTACATAAGTTTGTGACAAAAAGTATGAATGAATTATCTGTCTGAAGTTAGTAAGACACTTCACATCCTAAAAGTGAATCAGTTTTTTGAAGACATTGAAGTGCCTAACAACGCTGGGCTGTCAAAACTAGGTAAGCATCAAATTCTACATAAATAACTGGGAGCAATCATTGTACCTAGGCACCTAGGTGCATTTGACACATATCTACATCTCTTAGGCATCTCAATAGAAAGCTGGTCTTAATGCCAAAAATATAGCACTTAATCAAAAAAATATTTCAAAAACCTCATCTGGCTCTTGTTGAAAGCCTGGTCCTGTAATGTTTAATGGAATAAAAAGTGCTTCAAGACATACCAGCCTTTTTACATTTCTAAGGATGTTCATACGTACCACAGTGTTAACCAATGCAATAAAACCTTATGCTGTTATTCTTAGTGCTTGGTTGAAAAATATATGTCCAATATAAAGCCTCTCAAAGGCAACACAAATTCAATAATCCACAGAATTAATTTATTGAGAAGCTGTTTGCTTTTTATAACCATACAGATACGATGCTGTCTTGTAAAGCTGTTTGTTATTCATAGCTGTACTGTATTGTCTGTCTCTTCACAAGATGGCAATCTCCTTCGGGGCAAAGAACTTTGTCTCTGCCTTTTTTCCTAACATTTCAGAAGTTATTATCTTAATAAACTAACAGTGAAATAATGTTCAAAACCCAAAGCACTTACAATAATTTCTGAAAACACAATTAAATCATATCAGTATTGCTTGCTAGATTTTAAATGAGAAAGGTAATTGTTCATTATCTTCTCATCAGAAATTCCAAAGGGTTTATACAGGAAAACGCTTTTGATTGATGGAAGCATTGAAGAAGATGCTGTTGAAGTTTAGACAGATGCATATTTATTGTAGCCTTTGCGGCTAGCAGTGCATAACTCTTCCGGCAGTCAAACGGCATATACCCACTCTAGTGAGTGATACACCCAGGTACAGGAGCTCAATACCTTTCTCCAGTGGGCCATCTCGTCTGTCTGTGCCCATCTGACCAACACTGCCAAGTACACTGACTCACTGACTGATACACTGACTCAGCTGTTTTTCAATAAGCCAGACTAGTTTGGTGATTAGTTTCTTAAGTGTGACATCTCTTTAGTTTAGTTCTATATAATATGAATATATATGTAGATTTAGGTAACTTTTAAATTCCCTCCATTGGCTATAAAGAGTAAGTGTCTTTACAGCTAGGTAGTTCTGACCTCTCTATACATAAAAGGATATACATATCCTTTTTTGTCCATGGATCTTCACATTTCAGCAACTGTCTGTCTTTCTACCCCCAGTGGTTCCTCATGCCATCCTTCAGTCCGGTCACTGCCAATCTCTGGAGAGGAGCAAGTCCATCATACCTGGACTATTGTTCTCAGCAGATAACCAGTTCAGCTGAATCAGTCCTTCAGGTCTTGTGCTTCCACAGATTAAAAAGAGGACAAATCAGTCTTTACAACCATCATGATCACACTGGAGCCTACCATCTTGTGCATGGTCAGACTCAGCTGTATTTTAGATTAACAAGAACCTTGACTCATAAGGATGTTAAACCACTAGCAGAGACCCCATCCTTCACAGCTTCCCTGCACCATCAGTGGTCAGTCAATTACTCTGTCAATATATAGAAAGCTTGGACTAAATTTAAATTCCATCACGTCACTCTGATCCACTTACATGATCTACATTTCTACCACAGTTGTCCCTCAGAGTTCCCTTAAAGAATCTCAGTCTTTCCCTGAGTCGGTCCTCTGTGGCAGTGCCCTTGCTGCATACCTCCTCACCACACATAAACAAGCATATGTCGCTTTCCTCTGTCACTGCACACTAAAACATCATTACACAAATCAACCAGTCTAATTGACAACTGTGATCACAGTAAAGCAAATAGAAACAAGTCTTGTGATCAAAATTGCCCTTCACAGTTTTGGTTGTGTAGCCTGGTATAGCAGCTAAGCCATCTTCTAGTCACTTCTTCCCCTACTTGATCTCTGACAGGCATGTTTGAATTCTGTGCCAACATCTGTCTTTGCTGCAAATGATACACTAGATGCTGACTGAATGTTTTATTTGAAGATGAGCTGGACTTCTGAAGCCAAAGCATTTTCTTGCAAAGGAGCAATCTATCTAGCAGCATGATTTATTTGAAAGACGTCTTTTGTTTAGGTGGCCTAGAAATAGCAATTTCTGTTATCAATCTCCATTTCAATTATCTTGGCTATTACCTTGCTTTGAAGCAAATCAGGACACCAGCTCTGATAGCAATTATCCTTACCAGCCTTTCTTTCAGTGAGGTTTACATCATATTTGCAACCCCCAAACCATGCCTGTTTTGTGGGGGCATCACTCTGTATTTTTACATATAGAGATATTCTCCTCTTAATTCCAACGAAGGGAGTGAAGGTAATCAACATCCCAAACCATGATTTAACTCAGGTATATCAGCCAATTTTTCTTCCACAATCTGAAGATATGCGGTTAAAAACATCAGTAGCTCAAGAGATATGCAAACCTGGATTTTCTTGACTACTTAGTTGCATTTGGCAGGTTTCTTTTAAGCAAAAAGAACCAAGACAGAGCCATGACAATTCAGCAGCTGTAATCACACAATTGATGGGAAGTTAGTGACCCGGCACATGTTGCAAAACTAGGACAGTCCTGGACGTTGAACCTCCTTTTAACACTACTTCTGCAGGTTTAATCACTATGAACTCATGCTCAAAACATGGCAAAAGCACATCTGAGAAAGATGCTGATCACATAGTTGCACAACTGTTTATCAAATTTACCACTAAATGAGAATAAACATATCTGTTTTTCCAAAGCTAGACAAATTGAGGATAATGCAGTTTTCTTTACCCTAATGCCAGAGTGATAATACATCCAATTTTTCTATAGCATATAACCAGTATAGCGCACAGTACACTTTATCAAAAAGTATACCTAAAAAGAAATACAAATGGTTTATTTGTCTTTAGTAATTGCCGGGTTGAATCAAGATATGCTACAAATAGAAAAAGCAAATGTGTTGGTTTATCAGCTTCTTTGAATTTTCATTACCAGATTTGACATTAGTTTGGAAACTCCCTTCTTTCTTTGTCATAAATCAGAATTAGAAATTAAACAATCAATAAAAAAAAACCACAAAAAAAGCCCACCCCACATGAGTTATTGAACTCACTAATTCTGGGGCTGAAATAGATTGGCATATGAAATTTTGGCCTCACTAAAGCCAAGGAGAATTTCACATTCTTTTTACTGGAGCCAAAATTTGTCTCACCATTTCTTTGATATTTCTTTGATTTGCTTCCTATCACAGAATAAAGTTCATATAAATTTTTCAGCAATTGAATTTGCTAAAAGACTAAATTTAAATGATGTTCGAAGAACCAAGTGAGTGCCTTACATGGGATAATTTCTGTCATCTTCTTACTCAACAGATGTCTTCGTTTTACCATCTGGTACCTTTACAGAGTGGTCACTTAACCTCAAATCAGCCATTGTTTTCTCCTTACCAAAACTCCCCATTTGTCCTGCTAGTTTTTATTATCTGAACTCAGCAAGGATGATTTGTCAAACCTCCCATCAGAGCAGTTTGTAAAGTGAAATGCCAATAGGAGGAAAGTTAGACATCATTTGACCCATGTCCAGGCACTTGTCTGCCTGTGGAGCTAAATGCTAGACTATTCAGCAGCTGACTGGTACTGCTCCCTTATCATTGTCAGGGCACAGATAAATGTACTTAATTTAAGAAATGAAGGCTTTATCAATGGACAAATAATTGCAGAGCCACTATTGATCTCACATCTCACTTAACATGAGACAAGAGGGTCCTGTGGAAATAGTAAACATTTAATCGCTGTGGATGACAAACAATGGGCTCTTGCTTAAACAAAAAAAAAAAAAGGAGGAAAAAAACAAACAAAAAAATAACTCAGTTCTCAAATAAACCACAGCTTACTTAAGGGTTCAGCAGAAATCCATCTGGATCTACAACACTCCATTCCCGTTTCTGTTGAATAAGAAGAATATTAGCAAATTAATCTTTCCTTGCTTTTAGTCTCCCTAAAACATCAGAGCTGAGACGGGAGGAGGCACTGGGCTCGAACATTTCCACTTTTGGAAGAGAAACTTGCCTGTTAAGATCTTCATGCAGATCGAACAGGCTGAAATGAAGCATTTTCAAGGCAGACTGTACCCTAGCTGCTCACGGGAGTAGAAGGCGCTTCCTGCAAACATGCACCCAAGGAGAAGTAGGGCAAAACCTGGCTGTGCTCGGTTTCACCTGGTTCCAGTAACTTACAGTGATGCAGCTATGCAACATTCTGGAGCTGAAAAAAACCCCACATTTTAAATTAGCTATTGCTCTTGGTCTATTAAATTTACAGACGAGCCAGAATCTCTGCCTCAGTGAGCTTGCAATCTAAATACACAGAGAAGATAAGAAAAAACTGCGGGAGCAAACAATGATGAAACATGGGGCTGTACATATTTTCACTTCCACAGTTTTTGCTGAGGGTTTACTTTGGGGTTTCATGTATGCAGATAGGAAAATAAGTGTATAAGCATCAACTGGAAGTAATATAACAAGGAATATTGATTAAATTTTCGTAGTATTTATGATGCTTAAGGGCACACAAACAACAAGAATAGGAGAATGGAATGAAAGAATTAGTGAGGCAAGAGGTTTTATCAGACCAAAAGAAAAACAGGTAGCAAAACTTCAAAATTAGACAGGAACCAATTCATGCAGGATTACAGACAACTAAGTGTAAAACAGACATAAAGGCATAACCTAGCAAATTTTGGCATGTAGGTCTTTATTGCAGCCTTCCTAATAGTCACATTATACTTTCAACAAAAGTGGATCTGCCTTTTACATTCTCTGTTTAAAAAGCCTGCACTAGTTCTTCAAAACACAGTCCACAAAACCTGGGAACTTATTAAGAATTAGCCAAAAATCTTCTTCCCCCCATAGAATCATAGAATTGGTGGGGTTGGAAGGGACTTTTAAGATCATCAAGTCCAACCATTAACCTACCCTGACAAAAAAACACTTTTAAACCATATCCCAAAGCACCTCATCTACCCTTTTCTTAAACACCTCCAGGGATAGTGAATCCACCACCTCCCTGGGCAGCCTATTCCAATGTTTAATAACCCTTTCAGTGTAAAAATGTTTCCTGATATCCAATCTAAACCTGCCCTGACATAACTTGAACCCCTTGTCCTATTACTTGTCACCGGGGAGAAGAGGTCAGCCCCCATCTCTCTAAAACCTCCTTTCAGGTAGTTGTAGAGGGTGATGAGGTCTCCCCTCAGCCTCCTCTTCTCCAGGCTAAACAACCCCAGTTCCCTCAGTCGTTCCTTGTAAGGTTTGTCCTCCAGACCCCTCACCAGCTCTGTAGCCCTTCTCTGGACACGCTCCAACGCCTCAATGTCCTTCTTGGAGTGAGGAGCCCAAAACTGAACGCAGTACTCTAGGTGGGGCCTCACCAGTGCCAAGTACAGGGGGATCCGGCAGGGAGCCATCGCTCTGATATTTTAGTATCAGAATTAAACTAGGAGGCGACTGGGTCAAAACGCAAGAGCTCTTTCTTCAACTTAGCATATTATCCAGCTCTGGCACTCCTTACTCCAAGATGTAGAGGATACTGAAAGTTTTTGTGGTTACCAAAGTTACCTGGATAAATTAACAGAAGGAAAATCCATTCAAAGCTATGAAATTCAAAAATCGCCACTTCTGGCTGTTGCCACCCTCCAGCTGCTGGAGCTTGAGTGACTGCTCCTGGGTCGTATCCCTCCATGCTTTTCTTCTTCTTACACTGTTCCCTAGGGCATCTGTCTGCTCCTGGTCACTGTGAAAAAGGAGTCTGGATGATCCAGAGTGCCATTCTCATGCTCTCATCAGGTAGATGTGAGCCATTTGTAGTTTTCAGGGACTCTGTTCTCCTTCCTGTAAAATGGGCCTGGCAATTCTTTGGCAGGATACAGAGACGCTCACAGAATACGCTACTTCATCTTCAGATAGCACTGTCAGCCCCAGGATCTGAAATAGGTGCTGAGAATATGAAGCGAGAAGTATCTCATGACAGTCTTCCTTGGCAAGCCAATGCAAGCCAGTAACAGAGCACTTACCCAGGGACAGACTAGTCACCACAAATGTCTTCACTTCTTACTCGCAGTGACAAACAGTACTTAGGGTTTAATGCAGTCACCTTCAAAATGGTCCCTCTAGCCATTTGTTCTTTTGGTAGTTTGTAAATATACAAATACTTTTACACCTGGTGGTTTTTATATATATGTTGTTTATAATACACATCTATAACTGGGCTGTTATTATGAGGTGCTTTTATGAAATCCATTGGCAGTTTTCTTATATTCATCCATTCTGTTACCCAAGTGAACTTGTGAGATTGCACCTGGTGAACACCAGTAAGCGAGCAGTCGAGGGGCTCTGTACGATTAGCACTCAGCCAGGGCTTTCAGGCTTCCCCACATTACATTTGAATTTAGAAAAATACTTACTGCATACTTGTCAAATGCAGGCTCATATCTCAACCTTAACGTCTAACTACAGCAAGCACTGGAGCATAATACTGGCAAAGAAACATTTCCTAAATTTTATGTAATCATTTGTAATTCAGGGAGGATCGATTAGTATTCAGAAGATGTGACTGCTCAATATTTATACCATAGAGACTTGGCAGAAGCAAATAATGGTACATAAAGCTGATGCTTGTCTTAATTAAATGCAGTATAATAGTTGTTGGGGATTTTTTTTCTCACTGAAGAGAGCAGTTTAGCAATGACCAGATATAACTCATTCTGAAGTTCTGAGTTTAAAACTAATCAATATGTATTTATAACAAGGGAGGGACTGAATATAATTTATTATGGGCTGACAGCTGACTAATAGATAAAAACAAGATTTATTTAAGTACATTTTTCCCCATACTAATTTCTGACAAAATATTTGCCTGCTTTGATTCTTCATTATTTTTTGCTGTACTAACAGTATTTCAAAGAGACTTTTTGAAATGAATGTCTCATCTGCAAATAGGCCAGGGATGAAACCAGAGAACGTAGAATGAGACATCTAGCTAGGATGATACTTTCACTGTGACAAACTTATTAATAGTAATATTTCCTAATTTTATGATTAGGAATCCATAATGGCATGGGATATTTCAAAATGCTCCTTCAAAGTATACAATCTACACGTGTGGTGATGAACAGATGTTGACTGGCAGACAATGCAAGGATGACAGGCACAATTTTAGCACACCTGTAGCCCAGGCTTGTCTCAAATGACACACCAAAAAGTCCTGAGAGGGAATACAAAGAAGGTGGATAAAGAGATCTAGCATGTTAAGCATGAGATTCAGAGCAGAGAAAGCAGAAAAGTACTTGGTCTGGAAAGATGGTGAGTGGGAAATGGAGACGGCGCTGTAGGCCGTCAGAGTCAGAGGCAGGAGATGACCTTGTGACACTGAATGACTGATGACAAGTAAGGAAAGAACAGCTACAAGACCTTGAAAGTGAACACAATTTATGTCTGATGTAGCAGGGAAAAGGAAACATGCGAAAAGATAGGGAAGCAATGAGCTCGGAAGAGTATCTTGGCAGCACTATTTGCCAAGGCCAAAGGAAGAAATGCTGTGGTAATTGAGATGTAACATGATGAGGCAACATGGTATTTGTTAAAGTTTAATCCAGTAAACAAGGGCTCCTGTGCACATCCCATGAAAGTCAATAAGAACACATTTGCAAGATTACTTATGTAATATTAGTTTGGGGATATTAGACAAATTTAAAGGTGAAGATCACTGACTTCTGGAAGACTTCATCTCTGGGTATAATGGAGGCTCTGTTTCTTGAAATCTGACATCAAGATGACTGCTTCTCTAAATTATTATGATACAGCTCAATCAAAAGTTATAGACTTGATGTCCAACTGCTGGATGGAGATCTATGGCTTGCATTGAGCAGAAGGCTGAAGGAGGTAATGATGATGATTATATGAGTCCTTTCTTGTTCCTAAATCAATGAAAGTAAATTTCATAGTCAAGAAGTTTAAATTTATCATGAGTCTCCTAATTTCACAGCTTTTACAAACTTTTCTGCATTTCGAATTTGATAACTCCTAACGTAAGCAGTTGTCAGCAATCTTATACAGTCCCTCACTGATGCATGTCGCACATTGCCTTGAATACTAGGGATAAATCTCATATTAGAGCTGATGAGGGCTGGGAGAATAGCTAAATAGCCAGGCTGCTCCTGGAACATTTAACTCTTCTCTGGGTCTCAAGCAAGACAGCCAGGCTACTCCACTCTGCCACTAGAAGAGCTATTCTCCTTTTCTGCTTTAATCCTCTGGGAAAGTAAAGCAAATGAATATGGACAAAACCTCATTTCAGAATTGTCTCATGAGGGATGTTCTCCTTTCAAGGAGCTAGCATTGCCCAACAGAGAAATCAACCCTTGTCTCTAATTCTGCTTCTGACTCTGTTACTGACTATGGAGCTTTGAAGTCTCTTAAATGATGTCTCAAGTACCTTATCTGGTAAATGAAAACAATAGTTACCTATCTTTGTAAATAGTGGTGAAATCCAGAGTATTAAAGATACTATGTAAGGTACAATCAAATTGAAACAATGCCATTTGAAATATCTACAGATACCATTACAAAGACCATTGTTAAAAGGAATCCAATTTAAAATATCTTGAATAGATTTTGAGAAAATTTTATCCTTTCCTTTATAAATTACTCAACGTAAAGTAGTTCCTTGCTGTATTTTCATATTAGGGTCTAAAACTTTGCAATTTGAAAAATCTTTTGAGAGAAGTGAATTTTAACATTTTAGCACATGCAGGGCAAAGTGGATTTTCTTTTGCCCTATTCTTTTATTTCTCTGCTTTTCCTGATTTCTTTATAGAGAAAAAAAAGCAAAGACATATTCCCATCACTTTATCTGTCAAGACCAGTAGCAAAGCCAAACAATTAAAAATCAGTCCTTAAATTTCTTAGAGATGCTAAATGATGATGCATGGAGTGACGAATTTGATAAAAAAGCATTTGCTCCTGAGAACACTTTTTCAGTGGGATGACAGGTCTTAGTCCAGCTTCTATGCAGGTTCCTCACATGGTGCAGGCAGTTTGAAAGGAACTAGGACAGCGCTTGTCTTACAGGTATCTATCTTAATGACATCTCCAATCAATTATTTTTGTGAAAAAACTCTCGCACTATAAAAGGAATAAAATACAAATGCTGAGGTTACAAAGTATAGTTAAGCATTAAACTAGTGTTTTTAATAAATAAATCTTTAGACATTCACCTCAGCCCTGGGTGTAGGAGTCATGAAGTATAAACTTGCAGGAATTCCAGAGATAGCCTTCTGTTTCATGCTGATTGAGTTTTTTGAATAAACTACACTAAATTATAGAGGAAATTTAATAATCGCTGTTGATTTGTCCTGATTTTATTTCATAAAATGCAATGAATGTTGCAAATTCATCTCTCGTGCAACTGTTGAGTACAATAACATTATTTGAGGCATGAATTTGATCCAATCCGTACATTACTGGTTTATGCTGTCTCCTTGTCTCACAGCTGCAAGCCATGGAAAAAAAGATTAACCATCTTCAGCAAGTACTTTTTCTTTTCATGTTGGTTTTTTTTTTTCAAAAATGCATATTTTAGAAGGTTTTGATATAACAATAGGATTAGATGCTTGAAAGAAAATTAGGTCATATATTTGTTAGATACAAATCTCGCAAGTAATTAGAAACATGGGTATCAAGCAATATTTGTATTCTGTACTGCTGCCTTTGTGTGGAGACAGTGGGGATTTCAGAATAACCCAATCAGTGTGCTCTGCACTTTTTCCCTCTTTAATATGTTCATAGAATACTAGTAAGTATTGCTTTCAGACCACTCTTGTAAGGGGGGAAAATTACCTGCACATAACCCACATTTACATGTGTCTCTGCTTTTGGAATACTTCAACAATTTCTGTCCTATTTTTAATATACATCCGAGATGCTTAAGCTGCAAGTTTGAATGTATTATATATGTAACAGAGGAAGTATGGAATTATATACAGGTTTTTTATCTGTAATTGGCATCAGTGGCTGCTTATTTTAGGCAATTTTTCCAGAATAACATGGGAATAAATGGCTATATATTACGGTGTAGGTAAATGAATGAATATCCTTAACCTTGGAGCCAGTAAGATTACCCTATAGTTTTAATTTGAACTGAATGAGGAGCATGCCAAAGGAATATAATGGCTAAATTCACTTTGCAGACAACTTATTAAATACTTTTTACACCAGAATGTATAGACTAAAAACTTCTCTTTGTGTATTTCTAGTTAAAAACACACATTGCAGAGGCTCTTACGTGAAAGTTTATGTATGGATATTTATTGGCCATTTATTGGAGATGCACTGTAGACTATGCTAAATTCCCTTCTTTGCCTCTTTGTCTTATGCCCTTGCTGCTTGTACAAGATTGGACACTGGAAGAGAAACGAAAGCAATGGCTGTCTCTGAAGGAGTTAGACAAGTGAAATACTGTAAAGAAACAATGAAAAGAAGTCACAAGAGAATTAAACAGAAGGCGAGGGGGAAAGAAAGGATCTGCAAGAGTGATGGGAGAAGAGTGGCAGAGAAGAGGATATCTGGGTAGAGGAGGAGCCAGGAGTGTTTGATGAAAACGAGGGACAGCAGTGATGAGGATCAGAGGAACAGAGAGAGATCAGATGGCTCGAGATAGGAAAGGAGTCAAGAAAACAGGGGGAAAAGGCCAGGAAGGAAAGAGAAACCATGGAACTGTGATCAAAGCCAAGCCAGAGGTGGAGAAGGAGAGGGAGGAAATAGAAGCAAACAGGAAGGAAACAATGAAGGAAAATTCAGAAACAAACTTTATGGCCCAGCCTTGAACACAGCTGTGATCATGAATTGGGAGGCAAAAGGGGGCTGTGCAGAAACACTCTTTCCCAAGCTTGTGGCTTGGAATGTGTCCCAATGACTTCTGCTGGCAGGAAAGAGGAGGAGGGTGAAAATTGCAACTGCTGAGGCTCTGGCAAAGCTGCTGCTGAGATTGGATGAACCTCTCAGAACAGGGGTTCCCTGTATTGTTCTGGTCCTGTGCAGAGCCATCGAGCATAGGGCAAACGGAAAGAGTAGGCTCCAACGCAGTCCATGTGGCTTCCACCCTCCAAAGGATATTTTAAGAGTTCTTCTTTATAACATAATTCAAAGATTAATAGTGAAAAGCCTACATTTAACAGCATCTCCAGTACTGGGAGGGTTTGATGTGTATTATAAACATGATGCACAACACTTCTGCTTGCCAGGTGAAGGAAAGTCTCATCTCAAGAAAGAGACAAAAAAGATTTCAACATCAGAATGGGGAATGACACTACAACAGCATCTCTCCTCTCTCCCAGCATCAAAAATTGTAATAGTGATCAGTGAACTGCTCAGGACAAGACAGACAATGTAATCCAGTCTTTCACTGGGGGAAAACCCACAGCATAAGCAGAATAAATGATACAGACTGTTCTTCAAGCCCAGTCTGAGACAGGCTGGATGGGTGGTAGCTTGAGAAAGTCCTCTCCTTTTGTCTAAGTCCATTTCTTGCAGGAAACATTTGGCTTTAGAGAATGGAGTCACCAGCAAGGCTGAAAAGAACAGGTACCAGACCCACATCCCCTAAAGAATTGCTGGAAAGCAGCATTGCACACTGAAAATATTCTGTCAGAGAAGAACATTGCTAAGAGGTTATTGTGGGAGCAGTGTCATCTAAACCACACACTGTGTGCCAGCTGGCTAGCTCTTACCTGCGTTTCTTATTCCCTTTCTTTCTTGAGACAGGGAAAAAAGACCCTCACAATTAATTAAAACCATAGATAAAACTACCAGAGATGACCCAGGGAGTAAAAAGGGAACAAAGCAATTAAGAACATTCCTGCTAAAAATTCACAAGGCATACTGTAAAATTCAGAGATCGTTGTGCCCCTCAAAAACACGGCAGAAAGAAGTACACACTTAAAAGAGCTTCCAATTACTTACGTGCCTTTGGCTCCCTTTCAGGATGCTGCGGAATTGGAAACAGTCATGGTGAATGTATTTTCTCTGCATTTGCCTTTCTTGACAAAACAGCTCCAATATTTTGATCTCAAGAATAATCAGCTCTTTTGTGTTTCCTTTTCAACTAACTGCAGACTTTTGCAAGTTAAAAATTAATGACAGCTTCTCTTCCTCTTTTTTTAAAAAACAAAAAACTTCTGTGCTCTTTTCTGAAAAAAAAAAATAAATCTCTTCCATACAACCTTTAAGTATTAGTCTAAATGGCATTCAGACCACTCTTTCTCTCTCCTTCTGTAGTAACACACAAGACGAGTTCCACCACAAAACAACCTGGCTCCTGGAAGCCATTATTTTGAAGATGAAACATTGTGTTGTGTCCTTTACCACTATTTCAGGCAGTCAGTCTGTTAGAACATATCGGGCGATTATAGGCTAGTCTTTTCAGAGAAAGCCATGGGTTTCAAGTTAGCAGTAACCATCTATCAATTCTTGAGATTATGCCATGATTTACTGTCACAGCATCATGTATTCTCTGATTTTCTGCCTCCTGTGAAACATTGTGCTTTCCTTTTCTATTGATGTATCAACTATAATAGTTACAAGCAGCTACAGAAAAATCAATAGCGAACTTTCATTACTGTGCACATAAAGAGTACCATGCTGCGAGAGCACCTCGCTGTTAAATAGTCACCAGCAGTAAGGTGCACTATAAATGTCTGTTATTTTGGTCTAAATGAAGAATGTCTGAATCTGAAGCATCAAATATCTAGGATTTTTGACACCTCTGGATTCTATGTCAAGTTTTTCCAGTATGTGATTTTTTTTTTTCCAGGTGTCAGGTTTGATTTGTCTTTTTTGTGCTGGGATTTGTGTATTTTTTTTTTAACCTGAAGCTGACACAGGAAATTAATATCAAAATAAAGTATTGCTGGGCTCTGCTTAACTGTACACTCATTAGGTTTGAATGGAAGTGGTAAGAATTGTGTTAATCTTTGTGGAAATAGTCAATATCTTACTAGTTGAAGTAAGCTGACTTTGATTAAGGTGATCAGACCAATAATCCCTGTGTTAAACACACAGACAGCATAGAGGTGAAAGAGGTGCCACCATGTAACTGCAGGTTCAAAAGTGCTCCTCGGGCTGCGCACTAGGAAAAGGACTGAGTTGCTTTTCAACACACAGTTTGGAAAAAATCGTGTAAATTTTGAATATATTTATTTGTCTCTGGGATCACATTAACTTCCAATTAGTGAATATAAACAAAGAACGGCAAGAATAACAGCAAACATGTGAGTGTATTGCCTTGGATGTGCCCAGGGCATTTGGCTTCTCAGGCCATTTCTCCAGCAGTTGGGTAAGTGTCCCTGCAGGGCGGGCGGGCAGTTCTGCCGCAGGAATTAGTACTTACTTTGGCATTTTGAGACTATGATGATTTACAGCTATAAATGCGCTGTCTGTTGCTGAATACCTTCAATTTGAAGGCCTGTGCATTTCCATGAAACTAAAGCAGGAGAAATCACGTGTACTTACATGAGTTGTGTCCTGCCAAATGCATATCCCACTGTTTGCTGTGGCCACAAGGTTACAGGAAAGCACTGCTTCTTGGCCTGGGCATAATTTACAAGAAAATCAACCTTTAAAGAAATCCAAATTGCTTTTACAATTTTCATATTACTGACTCGTATCACTTTTACCATAAAATGAAAAACAGAACAGTAATTTCATTCCAAATGGCAATCCACAGTCCTGCCTGTTTAAAAAATACCTACAGGTGAGGAAACACCCCTGCTTTGAAGCACACACTGAGATCTAGCTAGAACTGACCTTAATCCAGTGAGTGTCAGTTTAGGCAGTGGTGGATCTAGAATTAAACATCCTTCCATTTCCTAAGCAATAAAGGCATAATCCACAGTCTAATTCAGTAAAGCATCAAGGGAGTTGGCAGAGCATTGCCAGGATGCTGAGGGCATGTGTGTCACTGGTGGGGTGAGCCTGGCCAGGGCAGGAAAAGGGCAAACCTCATTTTGCAGGAGGCTGAGCTCCCTCATGTTCCTGACCTCCTCTGCAGACCATCACAGCAGACACTGTGCAGTGCCAGAGGTGCGCTCGCTTCCTTCACCTGGTATGTGGCATCAGCGAACCAAAAAGTAATTCTGCCCTTGTACAGGGAACATACATTTTTTGGCACCAGGTTAGGGACAGTTCCAGCCAAAGGGGTCTGGAGCGCCTTAATTTGTGCTTCTGCTGTTAAACCTGTGACTATGTTGTCCATGGAACCTTCTCATCTGTGTCTGACCAAACATTCGAGTCTGAGCTGAGCAGTGAGCACAAGTCGAGTTTAGCTGATTTATTTCTGCTATACCTTAATGAGCAATTGGAATTCTAAAATGTGCTGAGGCACTACCTTATCTGAGAGCCTCAAGTCCTATCTGATCAAGAAATCTGATCCAGTCCTTTCTTGTCAAGAAATCGGAGATAGCTGAGAAATAAATCTCTCTTAGAACAGCCTCATATTTGAAACATAGGTGTAAGAGCATTTGCTCTGTCCCACACTTGTCTGCCCTGTCTAACTGATGAGTGACCATGTTGCCAGAGGGACTTTCAGGTGAACTTTTCTTTAGCTCTCATGTTTTTATCACTAAAAGGGTAAGCAGTGCAGCTGAAGAACACACCAAAGTCTTTGGGAAACGAGTCCAAAGCTGATACGCATCCAGTGCTTCCTGCATGCCAGCAGTGACACTCGCAGAGTGCCCATTTGGGCTTCTGTCACTCCTGTTTGCCAGGCCACTTCCACAGCTAGGCACAGACACCTCTCACAGCAAAAAATGAAATTTGTTACTTCCACTCAGATCAATAGGCAGCGTCAGAAACACTATGCTTTGAAATTCCACAGCAGAAAATTACTTACCTTAGTTGTGTTTACCATCTATGCAAGCTAGACCGAGAGCAGAGGAGAACGAAGCGGGGTTCTTTTCCACCTAGGAAGAGGCAAGGTGGCCTGGGCTGACTGGGGGGACAGCGCGAGGACCCTGTCTCAGGGCCAGCGGCTCTGCTTTCACTCGGTGAGGAGCACCAGTACACGGTGTGCTGCATTTAAGGAAACACGTGGGCTGTTGCAGTCAGGTGTGGTAATAATCTGATAACTGATAGACACACGGATATGATGGGACCACATTCACTAGCGCTTTTCGTCTAAGCCAGCAAATTGTTTTGTCAACACTAATTTGATATGGAATTGAAACAACATCTTAGAAACAACAGCTTCACTGTACTGTCAATGGTTTTGTGAGCTGTTTGCAGTTATGTTTACACAGTAAATAATTGTAAATGCCCAAAGAAGAGTCTAGGTCTTCTAAGTAATAATAGTAAAATTCAAATGTTTGCCTAATAGGAGTTGCATTTTACTTTATACTGTAGTTCTACTGCAGTGCTTTCAGCATGGAGCAATTGAATGAACACATTTTGCTTTATATTATTTCAACATAAATATATAAGAAAACAGTACTTTTACTGATTTCCACTTCACGCATCTTACAGTGGCAGAGATAATTATCTTTCTTATGTTCTTTCTAAACTAGAATCAGCTTCCACTGATACAACTGAATTCAGTGGAAAAAAAACTGTTAGTGCAAATATTGGCACATAAAATTAGTAACATCATGTCTTTAAAAGTCTCAGAAAAGAGGGAAAATAGCTTTTTGAAATCAATATGTCTGAAAAAAAGATGATTGATTGGTTGTCTTACACTAAGCCTTGTCTCAAAATAGTGCAAAATGCTTAAAACTCTAAATTATTTAATTATGTTGACAGAAGGGAATAGTAGAGTCTTGTACCTCTTAGATCAGCATATCACTAGAACACTTTTACTTAACTACATTCCCTTCTTTTAAGAGAACATATTGTAATATTTTTTGCTCCTGTGGGACTTTCAAGCTAAAAAAAAGGATAAAGCCAAACAAAATTCACTAAGTAATAAAAAAGTGGTACTAAGTTTTACTCTTATTGGGAAAACACTATAATGATATAATTGGCTGGTCTAATATTTTTAACCAAGTTTTTAAAAGTTTGAGATGTAATAATTAAATGCAAATACAGTCCTGATCCCAAAGACCAGAAGAATGCCTTTAAGCTAGTATTTATAACAAGAGCTATTCGACTGAGCTCTCTTGTAAATTTTATCATACCTGAGGCAGTTTTCCTCAGTCGATTAGCTGGAAAGCTGAATATATCCTGAGGCAAACCAGACATCTAGTACAGGCTAAATTCAACTACTGGAGCTTAAATTTGGCTTAATATATCCCCACTTGGATCTGCCTGTTTAATTCTCTTTCATATGATAACGTTGGTTTATTCATAGTCTGGACTTGCCACCTGAACAAACTGTACCTCATATCTTATTCTAATGGAAAAAGAAAACTTTGCAAAAACCACAAAAGTTCCTGACTGAAAATCAAATGCAAATTTGGGATTAAAAACTGTTTTGTGAAGTGACTACAACATTAGTACAGAGAGATTTTTCCCCTAAGGAGTACTGCTTTTTATGATCATGCATTTTTTATACTCTGCAGAGACAGATGGGCTTTATAAAAGGATACAGCCTGCTACTCAAAAGGGTTTCAGTGGCAGCTGTACTCTGTGTTTCAACCTCAGTAGAAATTTATATTCGATATTTTTCCAGAAAATATTTATATTTCTTCTTTTAGGACTATATCACCCCTTGGTGTACTTTCAGTGGCGGCAGTAGAAATACTGAGATTAATCTGGTCTATTATCCTATTTTAAACTGTACTTGAGTAGTAGGAGAAAGGGAAAGAATAGATAATGTGCAAGCTTCTCATGAGTGCAGCAAATCAAATCATTCAGAAAAGTTGCAGATATCTAAGCAAAAGCTGAGCAAATATTTTCTAAATAAAAGCAGATCTTTCTAAATTTTTCATTCCTTTTTCCTAAACATTCAGCTTCTTCTCAGTTAAGTAATAGATTTTTTCTTGCTACTTTCGACATTACACTGTACTGTCTATTATTGCAAGTTTCATACAACACCCTTTCTGCCTCAGTTAAAACTTCAAGGATTTTGTATGATGTCCCCATCACCATTCCCAGGAACTTCATAAATATTTATGACATCTTAAACTATTCACACCCTACAAATTGTAGACATTGACAGCCAGCTCCTTTAAAACATCAACAATTCTCTATTGTTCATATGTTATTGAAGATTAAAATGATGTTTCAGAAATCAACTGAAGAAACCATTTGGTTCAATAAATTTACTATTTATTCAAATTTTTTCAACTCTTATCAGAAGAGTAGTTTCTGCTTTTATAAAATGTGATACTTTTTTCCAGGTAACTGTAAGTGTGATATAAACGAGTGCTTTGGTTGTAGCTTTGTCTGCATTCAAACATATATATATATATATA
>VXBO01006328.1:843-15603 GCA_013400135.1 Rhinoptilus africanus
TCCTTTTTTTTTCTTTTTTCTTTTTTTTTTTTTTGTCTTGTCACACTGTTTTCCTCTATGGAAGGGAAAAATTCTGACCTGCATTTTGCTGCTTCGTATTCACAGCTCATGGCAAGCACTACTTCACACTTATTCCTCCCCAGTAGTAAATATGAAGCAAATAGCATCTTTAAATGAGACTGCCCAAATAAGCTTTGCGTTAAGTCTCCCAACCACCATCACTCTCTCTGCCATATGCCTTTCCAGATATTTTGAATTCCTAGTGAGGATCATTAGGCAACACACAACTCCAGGTAAACACATTCTGCTCTTCAGTGGTAAACTAGTGAGTGGGACCCACACCTTCAGTTGCTTCATCTACAACACAGTTTCTAGACCATACAAAGACTTCTGTCTAGTGATGACTTTTGCAGCGATAGCGGTTTGGAAGCCTAGTAAAGGAACCTTCAGTGCAGCGCATTACTGCACGTACCTGTCAGAAGAACATCACTGCTTCAGTTCATTCCTCTTCATTGTTGGGGTTTTTTAATGTCTTGCTCAGGACGAAGATCTCATTGTGTTAACACTGTATACACTGGGCAAAACAGATGGTCTGTGCCCCCTGTAACTTAGAAACCATGTATAAGATAAAAGGCAAATGATGTATGCATACAGACAAACGAATGTGAAACTGATGGTCAGTATAAAAGAAAGTGGTCTCAGCATCCTGACAGCTTAGTTCTTAGGATCTCCTCATACTCAATGCAAGGAAGAGAAATTTTGGATTAATAGTGAAATGACTTTGTAGAACTCTCCAAGTGAGTGGTATACAGAAGAAAACATAAGAATGTTTATTTTGGCATATAATAAGAGAATAGCAGAATCAGACATGGAAATAGGAGCTGACTGCTCAGTAATGAGGAAGATCTTGAAGGATGTTAAATAGAAAATAATTTGCAGTGTAGAAGGGGGAACCAGCAGAGGAGTTGTCAGTGTCTTTTAAAACAACCTCGTAAAAAAGGACTTTTTATTGATCACTGATCAATATATAACTGTATGAGTTCCACAGAAAATGTTTAAATTGCATTTGACTGCAGTAAAGCAATTAACAAAGGTAGTAAATTATTTGATAAATAACTGCTTCCGCAGTTAAGCAGACCTACAATATCTGTACTCCTTTTTTGAATGACTTCTTTCATTGACACAAGAATGATCAAACTTTTTTTAAATAAGGAATGAGAGACAGAATTGAGTCCTTAGTGTCTTTATGCTTTTAGTATCTCCCTCATGCATCATGCCTATTCAGTGGGCTAAAAATGAAAATTAATAAAACCAAGTAACAGCCTTGGGAGTAAGTCTTCCATCTTTTACGTTACGTTTTAAGACACCCCCAAAATGGGGCAGGGGACTGCTAGAGATTATCTGATTTTACACAGTAGCCCAAGTTCAAACAAATTTGTACTTTTACTGTGATCAGTCTCGGAACAATTCATGTGCATAATAGAGATTTTGTGGATAAGTTGTACTCTGCAGAGACACAAGGAGATGAGACAGAGAAGTGCCCTTTTATGTTCTGGTGCCCTTTCATACTAAGTTAGTTTAATTGAGCTAATGAGCACAGGTGAAAGGGATCTACTATGTATCAGTAATTGATGGCAGCCAGGAACCTCACAGTAAATCCTCCTGACATCCTTACATGCACTGAACTGGTATTCAGAATAGGCTGGATGTGGGACCTGCTTTAGCTTTGTTGTGACAGCAGGTGGATCCCTGTAAGCAGGAAAAGTCCTAAAAAGTTGTACTCTTCTGATATACTAATGCAACAGAGAGCATTCCTGAGTCTTATTTTTAAGTAAACTGTTATTTTAGGAGTGATAATTCTGGGGAGTAAGACTGTCTAAATCCGTTCAACAAAACCCTTTTCTCTTGAACACTTCACCCCAAGCTTTTTCATTTTCCCTTGCTGATTTGTAAACTGTGCCTATTTATTTGATGTGTCTTCACATATGTATGCTTTCAGTGCTGAATTTAAGTTTAGTTTTACATAATTGTATTATAGGTGTTCCTCTGCATTCTTTGAGGAAGAGAGATCAGCATTAAAACAGAAACGGCAGAAAATAAGACTTTTGCAGCAGCGGAAAGTTGCAGATATTTCACAGTTCAAAGATCTTCCAGAAGAAATTCCGTTACCGCTTGTAATAGGAACAAAAGTTACAGGTAACTTCTTAAAAGCAAACAAAAAAAAAAACCAGACAGGTGTTTTGCAGTTTTTGCAGAGATTTTAGTAAACTATAATATACTTAGTGCACATAGTTAAAATAAATGTAAAACATCAAAAACTGTGTTTTTATTTTTAACTTATTTAGAAGGTGCTTGTGAGGATTAGCTAGCATTTTTAAAACACCGATACGGTTTTGAGGTACAAACTTAGTATGTTTTATTATTTCTGCTGTTCAAATTGTAGACTTTTTAATTTTTTTAATGTCTAGTAATAAATCTTGGAGAAAGAGAGATGCTTAAATGCAAAGAGTGGAGTGTCATCTGAAAGTTTAAAATCTAACCTAATATAAAACTTGAGCTTCATTTTTCCATAAATATGAAAATACCTGTTTTGAAAGAGAGATACAATTGATATTGCAGTGGAGTTGGACATGGGTATTAAACATGACACTACCTTACTGAAAAAACATATGCATAACCAAGGGAGGAATATTGTTAAAAATATTCCACAAGTTTTGTCTAATTTTAAAAAAACTTGAATTTCTCCATCCTGTCTGTTAGTGATCCAGATGCTTTTGACGTAAGCATGTTAACTCCCACTCAAGCCACCTACTGTCCATTGCTTTTTGCGTTCTTCAGCAACGCTGCCCTTAATTCTTGCTGAAACACCGCCTCTCCTCACTCTCCTGGAGATGCATCTTTTGCTAAATATGCATCAGTGGAAGTGATCAAAGAGAAATGGTATGCAAAATCATCCAAAAATTGACTTATGTGTCAGTCAGAAGGTATTGCATATTAAATAGTGGGTTTTTTAGACGTAAGTGTAGTGCTAAAGATTAGATTCAGGTAACACTTGACTTGCAAAGATAAATTTGACAAAAACTTGGCTAGTGTTTCTATTGCATACAATTCTTTCTGTGGGTTTACTTTTTCTTTCCATTTAATCTGCAGGTTTTAAATATATGTATAAAGGGTTACTTGCAAAACATGTCTTAAATCTATTTTCCTTAATGGTATCAGAATGTTATAACGTTTGGTTTGTTGTTTGTTTTTTATTTTTGTTTTATTTAAAGCACGTTTACGAGGTGTCCATGATGGACTATTCACTGGACAAATAGACGCTGTAGACACTCTTAATGCTACATACAGAGTGACTTTTGACAGGGCAGGTCTTGGAACACACACAGTCCCAGATTATGAAGTTCTTGTAAGTATTAATGACACATTCTTAAAATAGCTGTAATAAAAAAAATTAAATTTAAACAATCTACAATTATATCCTTTAAGGAAAAAAAGAAAATTTCTAAATACTACATCCAGGTGGTATTGTCGTAAAATAGAAGTAAGTATAACAGATGCATGGGAAATGCCAGGGGAATGAGCTCCTACTGTTTATGGTTTTATAGAACAGGATAACACTCTATGTAGAAACATAATGGCTCAGGCTGTAATAATTTACTAGACCTACTATTATAGCTTATAATAGCCTGAGTTTAATATGAAGAAATATGATAAGTAGTGTAAGATCCCAGGGAAAATTCTGCTATGAGATCCTGGCGGGAATTGCAGAAAATGTTCAAGAAAACTTGGCCCTTTGTAGTTTGCCAAAGTCCCAAAAAGCCTGCAGTAGTTGCAAGCGAGTATTATGAGTTGATTGAACCTCATTTTGAAACTTCTTATGGTAATGAAGCTACCTGTGGCGATGTTGCTTTGGTCAAACAATTTGGGATTTTTTCCTAGCTCGTAAGCTTTTGTACGAATTTATGGGCTCTAAGAATTGTTCCTGCCAAACAGTCTGACCTCGACTGCAAGCCTTTCAGAGGACCTCACGTTCTTTTTTATCTTATGTAGTGCTGAATCTATTAAGGGCCCAAAATCTGTCTGACCTCTGTCATGATCTGAGTTTGGAGCCTCTGCTGAACTCATGATCAGTCACGATTTGTCTACAACTTGCCAGTAGAAGTTTTGGAAATACTCTTGCAGGCTTTATTTTGTGTGACGCCATAACACTTCAAAAACTCCAGCAATGGAATGTGATTTTGAAGCTCCTGCTAGCCCAAAAGCAAAACGGTTAATTTTTAACATTGTTGGGTTGGGGCGTGATAAGCATGGCTAGTCCAGATTCCAGAAATAAACTATGTATTCCAAAAAGTATGTAAAATTAATTAATCTGACAGCTCAGTATATCCTTCCTTCTCCTGTCTTACAGAGTAACGAGCCTCATGAAACCATGCCAATTGCTGCATTTGGACAGAAACAACGGCCATCAAGGTTCTTTATGACCCCTCCCCGATTGCACTATACACCTTCACTCCAATCGCCAATTACAGTAAGTTAATTTTCCATGTAGTATTAATCATTGAAATATTTTCTGATACATGTTGAAGCTGTTACCTTAAACAGGTTTTGAGATTAATTTTCTGAGGTTATTCAGCAAGATAAAAATTTTAGCAAATTACTCTAAAAATAGGCTATTAAATTAAATACTCTTTCTTGTATAGGACAGTGACCCTTTATTAGGACAATCTTCGTGGAAAAATAAAATTTCAGGCACAGATACTGAAACACTAGGAGGCTTTCCAGTAGAATTCCTCATTCAAGTGGTAAGTGTTAACTGCAACTCTTAATTTTGTTGTGTATTGTCCTTTTGTGTTTATTCTGACAATTCTTCTGCAGTTAAATGACCTTCTGTTGATTTATGACAGATATGGTGATATCCAAAATAACTTTTGAAAATATCTTAATAATACTTGGTTTTATTCCCCCCCACTCCTTCTTAATATTCTCACTTGTTCATAAGCTCTGAAATACTCAGACGGCAGGAGGGACTTATGTCTCCAAAAGTATGTCTTATATTTCCGAACTCTACCAGTTGGTCTAAAAAAAAAAAAACCAGATACTGTTTCTACCTGCAAACTTTTTACTGTGTTAAGACTTTTTTAAAAATTTAAAATATACTTGCATTATGCAAATAATATTTGCCTATGTACATTATCATATATTGTATAATGTTTTATTTTATGTTATGTAGTGTCCTACCCTCGTATCGAAGAAAAGGACTCTTTTCCCTGAAAGCAAACATACATGTTATAGATAAGGAAACTATTTTTATCTTCATCTTTATGAAATAATTCCTCAGTCATTTTTGTACACCAGTTCAGAAGAGCACAGACAAGTAATGTTAGGAATCTGAGATTCATTGAATGTCAAAACTCAAGTTACTCTTCAGGGTGATGGAAGAATGTAATTGCTCATATTGGCTTACCTTAAGATCTGTGATTGAATTCTTTAACAATGAAAGCTCTTTTGAATATGATAAAGGAGATTGACATGATCTGTATTTAAAATATTAAGAACTGAGAAATAATATTGCTAAACGTTTCTCAAACTTTAAAGTGCATGTAATTGGTCAAAAGAATCAAGTTGTGTCTGTAGCTCACATGAGACATTAATATTTTGGCCACTCAACATAATAAATTTTATTTGACAGAATGATCTGGTTTTTTAGGGGAAACTTACTGTATGAAGCTAGTTTTGAAGAAGGTGGCTTAGCATCCAGCTTAGCTAAAAAAAATTAAAACAGATGTTAGTTTCTATAAGGTTAATTACATTAAAATTGAAATACACACAATATATAGTCTTTGTTTATGCTGCTAGACTCTATCTGCAGTTATCCTCCTACTTAAGTCACCGAGTATGATCAATGAAACTGGGTACCTACAGTGTATTGAGCTCTACAACTATTCAGTGTGTCAAGTTGATCTGTTTATGATGTTGTTTCTGTATTTTAAATCTGAAAATGTGTGATTTCTCAGTCACGTTTGGTGGTATATTATTACTTATAAGGAAATCTGAGTTTTAAAAGTATAGGCCTCTTGCTTGTATTACAAATAGTGGCGTTTTACAAAGATACCACATTAATAAGTATTTTTACTTGAAGATTGTCAAAAGATTCTGAACAAAATCAAGCCACTGATTTTTGGCATTTGTTTATGTGAACAACTTAATACTTTATCCAGGTTTTGATAAAGAATTGTGTACCTTTATTGAAGGACTACTTTGCATTATTTTTAAGCCTAGCATTTTAAGCATAAACTTTTTTATTAGAAGTTTAAGGATGGTACTGAAACTTGCTGTTGTGAAATATGTGAGGCTGGTGAATGCTGATCATTGATTGCACTGTGTTCACCAGTCCAGATGCACTTTTATATTAAAGGTAACTATTAAAGATGTTCCAGCATTTCTTATAGACTGGTACAATACCAAGGTCAAAGCCCTTTTTCTGATTTAATGATGATTCAGGAAGTAAATGATAAGAAAATGTTTGATTCAAAGAAAACTTTCCGGAGAACTATTGCCAGGCAATTATTTATGATAACCATGAATAAACAGTTTTGGGGAAAACTTTATTTTGGACAAAACAGAAAAAATGCAGCACGCCTTGAGTAAGGTTTCAATCCTGCCCCTTAGTTCTCTTTTATGGGTTCTGAAATTAATTTAGAGCGAAAGGAAGTATAGCCAAAATTAAGTGCAGACACTGACAACTAAATGTTAGGGATATTCTCTTTACATATAACTTGCAGTCTTAAGCAAACATTGGGACTTGTAACAACTATTTTAATCACAGTTCTACACTGGTGAGTCTTAATTCTTCTAAATATTTATTTATATTAATTTCTACATGTTTACATTTCGGCATCGGAGACTGCTACTCTTTCTGGTTTTTACTGGGGACAAGCATGCATATTAGGAAAAGAATGGCTCAAAAATTATCATTATGATATTATGAAAAAAGTCAACAATAAACAAGTAATTAATTTTTTTAAAGTCTTTCATGCTTACATGCAATATGTAATGTATCCTTTAATATTTCATAAGTTATACTGCACGTCCAAACTGATAGATTACATTCTAGTAAGTATTAAAATTTGGAGGTTGTTTTTCCAAGTGCTCAGCTACAGCTCCCACCGCCCCCCTTCTGATTTTGTTTTGGGGAAAAAAATGGGATTGGGAAGGAAACAATCTAGGACGAACCACATTGTTTGCAGGGTTGCTGCATGGCCAGTAGAGGGAGTATGTTAACACAGCACGGTCAGGAAAGTGAGTTGGTGTCTTCCTGGTTGCTGTGGAAAAAAGGAATGATCTTGGTTTGAATCCTGGAGGAAAAAAATCTGAAAATGGATACTAGCTTTTTGACTATTTTCTGCTTATGAAAATTTTGAAAATATTCCCTAATAAGTTATTTCACGCTTTACTTTGAAACGCTTGTGTTCTCATAAATATTGAGTACAAAATGAAATCTAAAGTACAAATCTAAACATACTGGTTGGGTTGTTCCTTCATTTCTTTTTAATGTGGAAAAGCATTGTACTAAAACCTCATTTCCAGTTTAATCAAAACTATAAATTATAACAGTAAACTGGATGAGCTATGCTGAAAATAGAGCCGTTAGGCAAGAATTTCTCAAGGAAAATAGGGCTAAACTGAGTTAAAGCATTCACTAATGATACCAGCAAATTAAAATGGAAGTGTATTTAATAAAATGTACCAATAAGCAAAAGTTGGTTGACATCATAGGTACAGAGAAAGGTCAGAGTTTCTTGTAGAAAGAATCAGATCATATTGATCACTGAAGTATATATGGAAACAGGATGAATATAATATAAAATCCAAGCTTATGAACTGGAGAACTAGGGCCTTGCACCCTCGAATATGTTTGAACATCAAAGTGGAGGTTAAGCACCAAATACCTTGTGAGTTTGGGGGACAAATAATATATTCTGTGTTAAGCTGGGGACTTAGACATGCCCCATCCCTGGAGGTGTTCCAGGCCAGGCTGGATGGGGCTTTGAGCAGCCTGGTCTGGTGAGAGGTGTCCCTGCCCAGGGCAGGGGGGTTGGAATGAGGTGATCTTTAAGGTCCCTTCCAACCCAAACCATTCTGTTAGGCAGTTGCCGGATGGTGATGACAGCAGAGCTTGATAAGTAACTTTTTGGCAGCAGTGGCAGATGGTGTACAGTGCTTTCTTTCCCTCCAGGTGTTTTTTTGCCAACATGAGCAATTGTGTGGTGTGTTAGAAACTATATCAGAGAGAAAACCCAGCTCACAAGTAACAATTTTAAAACGTTTTTTTCTTGCCTTTTCCAAATTTATTGTTTTCTTATTATCGGTTCCCTGATTGGATACTTCACATAGCTGAAAAAATGCAGGTGCTGGCTCAGCATGGGCATTGGGGGACAGCACAAGGACAGAAATGAGCAGCTAGAATTGGAAGAGTGATAACCTATGCAATGCAGTATTGCGCCTGTGGGTCTGACCGTGGCTTGCCGTCCACTCATAAGATGCATCTAGCAAAGTATTTGTGGTAGAAAGAGAGAAGTATTGGTGCCGGTTTACAGGTCTAGTTCATAAGTCTGTCATTTGGAATACTGGTACAGGCTTCCTGTTGCTCGCATTCAGGAAAGATGACAGTGAATGGAAAAAAGATACAGAAAGGACCACAAAAGTGTAGGACATCAAGAGCCTTTTATGGGAGAGGAGACTGGGTTGTGGTTGGTCTAGTGAAAAAATGGTGGAGAAGAGATGGTTTTACTGTCTCCGAATAAGGAGGGGTAAATATGAGGGAAAGCCTATATTTAGCTGAAAAACAGCTTTGGCAGAACAAATTACTATGAAGTGAACAAGAACGCGTTTAACATGGAAATTCCAAGAAGATTCATAATTAGCTGAAAGAGGTCCTGGAACAATTTACCATTAGGATTTGTGAGGGCAAGAAAGCTGGCTGCGTTAAGACTGAACTTGAAAATCAACAAAGGGGATTCTATATAAGCAGATGTATGTTGAACTAGGATTTATCCCAGTCCCATGTTCCACTACTAGGATAGAGTTAAGCCCTTCGCAATCTATAAAACCTGAAATCTTGGCTCTATTTACCTCGGTAATAAAACTGTTGCTGGTTGTATCAGAGCTAGTATTTCTCTTGGGGCCCTAGAGAGTGTGAATAGTTTTAGGAGTGATGCGTGTGTTGAGAGCACTCCCAGTGATTTCCACTTCAACCTGTTAGGTCCCAAGAGCAGCAGAAACAGGGTGTTCCCACTGTGAAATAGGGAAATGGAAAGCCCAGAGCTGTTCCATATAAAATGGATTTAATCTGTATACCAGGTTTTACTGCAGGAGTGTACGCTAAGGGCTAGTGCTCGGTCGAGGGCACAGCTGAGAACTGTGTGAAAAAAGGTATTGTAAGGTGAAGGGATATTAATTGTAGAACATGATGATATCCTTTGTTTTCCGTCAGGCTGCAAAAAAAGAAGATTCTTGATTCTTCAGGCTGTAGCTGGCCATAAATATATTAATCTTCCTGTAGGGAATTTTGGCTGATGGATTTTGGGATTCTCCAATCTAGGGCACTTGAAAATGCTTTAAAAATCTCTGGAAAATCAATGATTTAATTTTAATTAAATTTTATTTCTGTATCTTAACTTGATGAACAACTGAGAAATGTATTTTAAAATGATGAAATAAACACACATTTTATTATCTTGAATTTCTATGGCATTTCAAAATTGCTTAAGGACCTATTAATTCTAAAAATAGTTCCTTTGTTTTAGACCAGGTTATCGAAAATCCTTATGATCAAGAAGGAACACATCAAACAATTGAGAGAGATGAATACAGAAGCAGAAAAGCTGGTGAGAATGTTCTCTTTTCAGTTCTTAGAACAGGATATGCCTTAACAGCTAATGCAAATAGACACAATTAAAACTAGAGTCTAGAAAAAATCTATATTTTATCGCTTTCTATAGTGTGAAATTTTGATGGTTTTTTTTTTAAAGACAAGTCAGACAGGTCGGTTGTTTCAAATATGATTCTCCTTTGAAAGCATTATGCTTTGGAAACTGATTAATGTTAACATTACACATTCATGTGTCAGTTGACATGTAAAGTAAGATTGGGAATCTGGGGTACAAGTTTGTATGCTAAGACATTCATCATAATTTTATTTTGTGGATGGTAGGTACTTATTTATTTAGCTTTCTGTCTAAAACAATAACTCAGTTCAGAGACTTTCTATATAAAGCTCTGAGTGCCCTTGACCGGCATTTAAAATTGCAATACCAGAGCAGCTACAGCATAATTAGCAGCAGCGGAATAGTTTTTCTTGCTAGGCTTTATCTAATCGTCAGTCAGTAAATCAAAATGATAAGAATGTCTCCTCTACCACCCATGGCTATCAGTCCACTTGAAAGTGGAAAGCTATCAGTCTCAACCTTCTGCTAACGTCCATTCAGACAGTTGTCTCTACAACATACAGACAGAAAGCTAAAGGTTTGTGGAGAGAAACAGGACTCCTTTTTATTTCTTGAAACTGAAAGTACTGGGGGGTTTTTTCATGTAAAATATTTGAATGTTGAAGGATTTGATTTATTATGGTAAGATTTCCCTCTTTGTCCCTTCAGTGCCCATGTACATTGTTATTCTGTTCCTACTGCCCTGTCCCTACATCTCTGTAATTTTCTTCTTTCATGCTGTGATGCTGCTCTTCAGAACCTTGTTATCATTTCAGTTACATTATTTTTCCTGCGCATCAAATGTTTTGTCTTTTAATTTTGCATATAAAAACTTAAAATAGATGCAAAAATAAGCAAGATTAAAACATACCATTGCAACCTGTAACTCTGATACTGAAAAACTACCGACTCCTGTTAAAACAAACTAAAAAACTTTTTGTTTTTACTTAGACATTAGTACTTTTGCACAGATAAGGAAATCCTTAGGAATGACAGTAGCCTTCCTCTGACAAGAATCCAGATATTAACATGTCACTCAGCTACTAAGTCATAAATTAATTGTATTGTGGAATAAGAATATCAAGCAAAAGAACAAATTGAAAGAGCAAAAAAACACCAGGGAAGAAGACGATGTAGAAATAAACTTTAAGTTTGATATATTTTAACTCAGCTGTAGCCTAGATAAGGACTTTGAGATACTTTTGAAATTCTTCCCTTGCGTGGTTTCCTTTGCAAACCAGCAATCATAAAGCAACCTCTATTACTTATTACTTGTTACTATTCAAGGCTGGCCTGATAAAAATAGAGGGCGTGATACCTTTCTATTGGGCCATATTCTTAGCCTGTCTTCTAATCCTCTTTGTTCCGTGGCAATCCCATCTATGTTTGTGCTGCTGAGTATATATTGTTTCTCCTTTAAAATGTATTTTCTTCAAACAAGAATCTTTTTCCAGCACCAATCCACTTGAATATCAGTAACATACCTGAACATGAATAAAATAGAATCCTTTGAGTTCGTTCAGGTATAGCTTAATTGTCAGACTTTGATAATAATTCATACAGTTGTGATTTGATAATAGTTAGAGTAACACTGCTGTTTAAAGCAATCCTTTTATGGAGACTTTTTTTTTTAGTGACTGATCCAATATAGAAATAAATGGAACTGACCAAAATCAGGGCTGGTACTGAATATAGTCCATTATTATCTGGCAATAATAATAAATTCATATGAGGCAGGGGATTCCTTTAGAGGAGCTGTTAATACATACAACTGTACATTTTCTGTTTCATTTTTCTGAAAGGACAGCTTATTAATAGTTAAGCGTCTTGACATCACTGGTAATCTTGGTTACAGCCTATAAACAAGTTATCATGTACATAAAACACTAAACACTTTTCTGATACGCATTTGGATAAACACATCTAAATAAAAAGGGTGGCTAGTTCATTTTTTCAGTTGACCTGTGTTAAAGATAAGGTAAAGGTGATGCTGGTCGTTCCAGAGAAGCGTGTAGATGTTCCGTGGCAGAGATGTTATCTGCTTCCGTCTACTAAAAGCCATCCATCTTTTGTCTGCCAGTTCAGCTGTTTGTACAGTGCTTCCAGATCTTGGATAGTTCCTGGATCAGAAATGGTGCTGGTGCTGAGAAATACTCATTTCGTTGTCACTATCATAGAATGCCCTTAGCCTTTCCTCTCTGATAGGGAGTTCATAATTGTCTGCAGCTTTCACAGCTGGAGTAGTCCAGTCTGCCCTAGGTGGGATGGCCACTGCAGGTCTCAGTGTTACAGCTTTTTCCTTACATTCCAGAGCCACAGGAAGTACGTCAAATATATCCTGGTTCTAGTTTGCTTTTAAGTGAATGTTGAAATTACGGTGTTAGTTAAAAAGCCTATTAATTTGGTGTTCAGACTTGCAAATCCCTAGAAATCATTTCAGTGATTTAAGTTTAAAGGGGAACTTACAACTGAACTGATAACTGAAACCTCAATTTTGAGATTTTGACCTGGATCCTCTGGATGAAGGCTCTTGACTTTGCAATTTGCTTCATCTTTTGGTGTGACATCTATGGCTACAGGTTTGGCTGTATGAGGTACCTGTATATCAAACTTGTGGCTAAGAAGCAGTGGAAATGTATCTTATCTTGCAAGAGGCCACTTAGAGTCATAGAATCATTTTGGTTAGAAGAGACCTTTAAGTTCAAGTACAACCATTAACCTGGTACTGACAAGTCACCGCTAAACCATGTCCCTCAGCACTATGTCTGCCTGTCTTTTAAATGCCTCCAGGGATGGCAGTTCGTCCAGTTCCCTGGGCAGCTTGTTCCAATGCTTGATAACCCCTTTGGTGAATAAATTGTTCCTGATATTCAGTCTAAAGCTCCACTGGCACAACTTGAAGCCATTTCCTCTCGTCCTATTGCCTATTACTTGGGGAAAGGGACCGACTCTCACCTCACTACAACCTCCTTTCAGGTAGTTGTAGAGAGTGATAAGGTCTCCCCTGAGCCTCCTTTTTTTTATATATTTACAATTTTTTATATTTTGCAATGTATTGTATGTTGTGTTTCAGTTTCATAAATACCACCCAAGCAGTGTCAAGACACATTCTGTAAACAGGAAAACATAGTGTCCTCTGGTATTTATTTTTTTATGGAAAACTGTGCTTACCCTAAATATTTATATTACCAAATATAAGCTTTAGTACCTTTATTTTTTGGCAGAACTGTTAGGTGTAAGAGAAGGTACGTAGCACTGAGTCACCCTCAGGTGACCGCTGACTTACTAGGCGACTGTGCCTCCCATCCTGCAGCAGAAGTGGTTGTGGCCATATTGTCCTATACTGCTCTCCAACTGACAGGATAGTTTTCTGTTCATACAGTAGAGAGAAGCCATACCCAGCTACTGGAGGAATAAGGAGGTCGGACCACAGTTGTCTTCGATAGCCTTTACCACCGCTGATTATCGTAGCGCTTTAGGAAGGGAATAAAAGCATGGTAGTTACTACACAGCTGTCAGTTTTAAATAGCAATACTAGGTTTTGATATTTTTATGTTGACATTTTTCTATTAAGCACTGGGATTGCAAATATCTCAGTATTATTTTAAAGTGAAAGTTCCTTTTGATGAGTTCAAAAGATATATAGGTACAGTATTGCATTAACTTTAATATGCTTTGTCTTTTCCACAGAAATCCTATTCTATGCCAATAGGCATTGAGTTTCAGAGGAGATATGCAACTATTGTTCTAGATCTAGAACAGCTAAATAAAGACTTAAATAAAGTTTTGCATAAAGTTCAACAGTATTGTTATGAGGTAAGATTCCTTCTCTCTGTCCCTGCCTCTGTCTGTCTGTCTCTGTTTCTTTTCCCTGACTGCAGACACTTCTGCTGTTGCCAGTGTCCAGTTTTGAAATACACACATGTACATAAACAAAGAAAAAATATATTCTCTTTGAAATCATTTGTCATTTCGCATGTACACTAAATGCAAAGGAGATCTTCGTTCTTCATTTCTCTTCGTTGTATCTATGCAGCTTGCTCCTGACCAAGGCCTCCAGCCTGCAGACCAACCCACAGATCTGAGGCGGAGGTGTGAGGAGGAGGCTCAGGAGATCGTCAGGCAAGCAAATTCTTCAACAACAGGACAGCTTTGTGTTGAAAGTGAAAATTTAACTGATCTTATCGCTAGACTTACAGCAATATTACTGCAGATTAAGGTAAAATGTTCGCAGAAATGCAGCTTCTCTCTTAAAATACATAGTGTTAAGGCTCTGTCGGTTTCTTTGTGCCAAACTGTGAGAACATTTTTTGGTTTTTTTCTCCTACAGTGTCTAGCAGAAGGAGGTGACCTGAATTCCTTTGAATTTAAATCACTAACAGATTCATTAAATGACATTAAGAATTCAATAGACTCCTCAAATATCAGGTATTACTTTTTGAATATTTAATTCTTAATTACACATTTTGTGCCAGCAGGCAATTCTTATGGTATTTTAGAGGTGAACATTGATTATAATTAAGGGTTTTAATCTGGTAACTCTTACTAATAGGAATGGTCCCATTTAACAAGGGGGCTTCTTAAAGGGAGTGTGAAATTAGCAGTTTTCTGTTTGAACCTATCAGTGAAGTCACCTAATTTCTTAAAAAAAAAAAAAGGAAGAAAAAAGTGTTAAATTGAGGCAGCAACAACTAGACTTTCTTGCTCTTTAGTCATTTATGACAACCACTAAGTTATTTTAGAACACTCTCAAACTTTGAAATCCCATTAATAA
>VXBO01006344.1:0-18599 GCA_013400135.1 Rhinoptilus africanus
CCTGTGTCCCCTCACGGGTGGTGATCAGGCTGCGGTTACTCCTTTTCAGCCCAAGTTGCTTGTTCCCTGTCATCTCCCGCTTTTCCATCTGCCCAGGAACATGCTCAGGCAGGTCTTGCTTCATGGTGGGTGGGGGCAGTCTCTTCTCCCAAGGAACAGATGATAGGACAAGAGGAAATGGCCTCAAGTTGTGTTGGGGGGGTTAAGATGAATATTAGAAAAAATTCCTTCCCCACAAGGGCTGTGAAGCCTTGGCAGAGGCTGCCCAGGGCAGTGCTGGAGTCGCCATCCCTGGAGGGATGTAAAAGCCGGGCAGACGCGGCGCTGGGGGACACGGTTCAGTGGTGGGTTTGGGCAGTGCTGGGTTGATGGTTGGACTGGGTGATCTTAAAGGTCCCTTCTGACCCGGGTGATTCTATGATTTTCCTTTATGACCTTACCAGCGGTCTTGCGAGAGCACCAGCCACCATCTGCAGCCACCTCTCAGCACCCTTGGACACCGCTTCCCAGATTTGTATGGCTCCAAGGAATAACCACCCTGACCCCCCACCCACAGCGGGTTATTCGTCTCTCCGAATGCTGCCTCCAGGTGCACGGCCTGGGAGACCTGGTGGTGAAGCCTGAGGCTACGACGGCATGGAGGACCTCAGCTTTGTCCGTGCCCGCTGCCGTTTGCCTTGGTCAGCAACGGTGCCTTTGTGAACACTTTCCTTTTCAGCTTTCTGCCACTGGACAGGTTTGTCGAGACGTGCGAGGAAAGTGAGGTCTCCTATAACTGAAATAGTCCTACTTTTAAAGTTCTGCTTTAGTTGTAGCAGACTTCATGTTCTTCTCACATCTCAACCAAGAGAGCTTTGGCTTTCCTAACGTTCCTGCAAGCCCAGGTAAGAATTCCGTATTTCTCCTGATGGCCTGACCATACTTCCACCTCCTCCACACTGCCTTTTCGCATCAGAGCTCAGTCACAAGTTTAATTCAGCTTAGCCAAACCCATCCCCTGGTTCCCCTACTTTTTTACCTGATTATTAGGATGAGCTTGGAAGATCCTGTCCCTACAGCCCTCCTGTGCTCCTTCACTCTTCAGAGCAACATCCCACAGGATCCCATTTAGAGCTCCCTGGAGAAGGTGAAGCCCAGAGTCTGTGTATCACTACTCACCTTTTCCAGTTCCTTCAGGATCTTGCAGACCACTCTTTTCTGACCACTACACGGAGAACTGACCGTGGCGCTCCCCATCGGCAGCGGGAGGGAGCAATGCGCGCCCCGCAGCAGCGCGAGTGGAGCTGTGCCCGGCCATGCCAGGGCCAGAGCGCGCGGGGACCTGGGACGTGGGCTGCTCGTGGCCAGGGCTCAAGCAAAGTGAAGCCCGGGTAAAACTGGAGGCATTTGGTCAGAGGGCGCCAAGAAGCAGGTCAGCTCTGTCTCTTCCTGTCACCCCCAGGGGCTTCAGTCTCCTCCGGGTTGCCGGTGTGCTCGGGGGCGCTCTCAGGGGCTGGGCCGCCGCCGGGGGAACCCGTGTCTGAAATGGGGAAGAAGAGATGAGTGAGAGAGCCCAGAAATCCCACCCAGCCTGCTGGGCTCCCAGTTATCTCCAGCTGGTGTTGTTTGCACGGAGCACCGTCAGGAAGCAGGAGGTCTGAAGAGTTCGGGAACAGGCGGCCGGCAATGCAGCTCTCTCAGCAGCCGCAGGACCTGAGGGGCAAGCAGAGCAGACTCAGAGGTGGCCACCAAGTCCAAAGAGAGGCCAGTTCATCAGGCAGGTGGTGAGGCAGGTCCCGGGTCAGGATGGGACGGGGTGAGGGCAACCGGGGTCAGTCACAGCCCAGAGAGGTCCATGGCAGTGAGGCAGGTCTGAGAGCGGGCCGAGAAGTTGGTCCATGGCAGGCACTGCTGACCTGCAGCCCAACGCTCCTACCGCGCAGCCCAACGCTCCTACCGCACAGCCCAACGCTCCTACCGCGCAGCCCAGCGCTCCTACCGCGCAGCCCAGCGCTCCCACCGCGCAGCCCAGCGCTCCTACCGCGCAGCCCAGCGCTCCTACCGCGCAGCCCAGCGNCACCGCCCAGCCCAGCGCTCCCACCGCCCAGCCCACCGCTCCTACCGCGCAGCCCAGCGCTCCTACCGCACAGCCCAAGGAGGGGCTGACGGCCCAGGGCTGACCTTTAATGGCTTCCTGGGGCTCCCCCACCCGTGGGGGGAGGCCCCAGGTGGGACACATTAATGCCTATTGGTGTCCTCAGGGCCCTGACAGCTTCTGCCACATTTACAGCTCCGCGACTCTGCCAGGAGGCACTGGCTGGAGGGGGAGGAACTGCCGGAGGTGACCCAGCTCTCCCGGGAACTGGCACAGGGAAGATTTATTGGTGATGCCCTTCTCGGCATGTACCGCAGTTCCAGAGAAAAGGACGAGAGGAGATGCGTCCCTCTTCCTGCAAACCCAGCTCTGATGTTACAGGGGAGGAAAAAAATTAAACCACCTGCCTGCGTCGGACAGGTATCCTTCCAAACTGTGTGTGCCCCCTTGGGTGGCCGGTCAGCACGGCCCCTTACCCTCTGGGAGGTGCACCACGCTGAGGGCATGGCCCACCAGGAGATGGTCCTCGTCCACCATCAGGGAGGCGGCTGCCTCCGCTAACCCTCTTGTGCCTACGTGTGCCGGAGGTCCCGGGCTGCAGTGGGGAATCTCGCCCCGCTTTCTCCCCACGCTCCTTCCCCGATGGAGCTCAGGAGCAGCAGAGCTGAGCAAGGCAGAGCTGGGCCCGCGTCTCCGGTCGCCTTTGGAGGAGATGGCCCTTTTGGGCGCTCCCCATGCACTGCCTGGGGCGCATGAGTACGATGCCCACCACGGATGTGGCATTTGCAGCTCCGCGGCGCTGACCCTCATGCTCACGTCGTGGCAGCTTCATCTCACCCACGAAGTCGGCTGGGAGAGGAGCCCTGAGGCCCCTGTCCCGGTGGAGGTAGGGGGCTGTGACCACCACTTTGGCTGTGATGTCCCCAGTCCGTCCAGACAAGCCTTGTGGGAAGGTTTCACCGCCGTTTGGATGGTGGTCCCACCCTGATCTGATTTCGAACTAGACACACGAGCAGAGCTGACACGGATCTTTTCTCTTTTCCCGCTGGCAGCTGCAGGTCAGGGTGCGAGAGCAGGAACACCACGGCTGGTGTGCGCTGCCCTACACCCACCACCTTCCGGGGACCTGCAGGGCTGCGGCTGCAGCCGGTGCAAAAGTGCTGGAAATGCGGGGGCTCTGTGGAAGGAGGATGCAGTCGGGCAGGAGGAGGACGTGAGGCCCAGAGGGTGCTGGCTGTGAAGGACGAGCCTGGCACTGCCCAGCACTGGCACAGACGGGTGGTTTCTCCCCCCGCTTCGGGAAGGGGTGTTACCTGGGAAGCAGAGCTGCTTTCCTCCATGGGTGCTGTGGAGCCGCCGGCTTCACTGCACACACAAACCACCCATCCGCTCCTTTTCTCCCAGAAAAGCCAGGGCTTCCTCGGGCAGCTGCAGCGTGATGGCGGGGGGAGGAAACCTGCCTGTGCCAGGGTCCAAACTCCGCCTGGTGTCCCAGCAGGACCAGGTCTGGCCTGGCACTTGCTGTGGCCGCTGTGTCCCTGCACACCAGCAGCCAGAGAGGGGGAAGAGGGGTCACCTGTGGGATTAGGGAGGATGAAGCCAGGGATAAAGCGGTACCAATTACAGAGAGGGCAGAGAAAAGAGCCCCGGGCAATTACGGCACCCACCAAAGCGTGATGGGGTAAAGTCCAGCTCCTTCAGGGCAGGACCGAGCTCTGCGGAGATTAACTGAGAGGGGGGACGAGCAGCGGGAACCGGCACAGCGTTTGGAACAGGGCAAAGGCTTTTTGTGCTGATGTGATTCTAACTGGATACGCAGCCAAACGGATGCACCTGCCCTCTTCTTCGGCTGGGGGCTGCGTGTGTTATCCCAGCCAGGGGGGGAGGGAGGGGAGGAACAGGTACTTCTGATCCCAGTGGTACCGAGGAGGGGCTGTGAGGCAGGTTTGGGAAAGACTGGGAAAAGGAAATCGGGGAGTTCCTGCCCTGTTGCGCTGTCACTGTAAATGCTCAGAAACTGAGGGGACAGTGGGTTAACGGCTGAGTACCGAGGCTTGGCCCTGGGGGATGTGTGGGAGAGCTGAGCCCCTAACCCTGATGTCAAGCCTGGGAAGAGCTGGAATAGCTGCTCAGGGCCCTGGTAGAGGCTGGAAGTGGGAGCGTGACTCAGGGCAGCCAGCGGGGTTTTTATGGAAAACAGCTTGTGAAAGGGCCCCGAGCTCCGCGCTGGCTGGGCAGCGGCGCCGGGGCGGCAGGAGGCGGCTCAGCCGTCACCCAGGCAGGGCCCTGGGAACACCGATCTCCTTCTCGGCAGCAGCCGCCTTACCAGCCGGCCCCAGACGCCAGCAGACACATCCAGAGCGGGAGGCTCAGCGCCGCTCGCACCTCAGTGCTGTAATTACAGACAAGCCTGTTTTCCAACAGACGTGGTGCGGGTGCCGAGCAGCCCCTGGGCAGGCAGGGATGCTCAACGCACAGGGTCCATCCAGAGGGTGCTTCACCACAGCTCGGTCGCACGGGGCCGGAGCAGGCTGGTCACTCTGCGGCCAAATCCCTCCTTTCCTGGGAAGGCAAGAGAGCGGCCCCCTCCCTCCTCACCCTGAGACCGAACAAACGCAGCCTGAGAGGCGGCCGCGACACAGGTGGCCTCGCTTACAACTGGAGACCAGGTTTCCTCTGGATTTTTTAGTCTGTATCTTCTTCGCAAAGAGGTGATAGTGTTCTTATTTTAGGAAAAATAACTGGCACCCGGCTCCTACCCGGCAGAGGCTCTATAACCTGAACTCAGGCCACCAGCCCGACGGGGTTTGTGATAGATTTTCTGCCTGCACCTTCCTCCAACCCTGGCACAGGGAGCTGGTCCCCAGCGCCTCACACCCGGCAGCCGAGCGGCGGGGAGCTGGCAGCCGCAGAAGCTGGAGCCCGCGGATGTGACCTCTGCTCTCCGGAGCCCCGTGTCCCCCACCGCTCGGGGCAGGAGCTGTCAGCGCAGCGCTCCTCCGCGGCTTGCCCTCTCCAGCTCAGCAGAGCTCCACTTTCCCAACTGTCACCAGCCATAAAAGGGATCTTTCCAGCTTATATAGCAAGAAAAAGGCAGTACAAATTCTATTTTAGAAATTGATTTTGCTGGCAAAGGTCACCACAGCGGTGCAGGAGATTGGCCCGTCAGCCACCAGCTTCCTGCAAGGGCTTCACATCGGAGCCCGGGGAGGACAGAGGTGACTGGGCCAATGCTGGACTTCTGATAGATGGTTACCTCTGCCAGGCAGAGCGTGCGCCTGCTCCACGTCCCCTTTCCTGGTGGGATTAACCTCCTGGGCTGGGCGAGAGCCGCCTGCAGCCGCCTCTCCGCAGCCCTGCGCAGCCCCGCGCCCTCCAGGAACGGTCCCTTCTCACCCAAAGCAGCCCCAAAGCCCCAGGAATCCTCAGCTTGCACCGGTGGTTTCCCCCGATGCCTCCAGTTGGAGGAAACAGCGATTGTCTGTTTCCCTCTCTCTTTTCCCCCAGTAATTCTTGTGTGCGATTTATTTTCCCGGTGGCTACTGACCGCCGAACTGACATTTTCATAGCACAATCTGTTACAACCCTGACGTTCCAGATGGCAACACTTAACTTGGAACCCGTTGTTTTATAAATAGAGTTAAAATTGTTTTTTCCCCCTGTGCACCATTTTATATTTATGTACATTTGAATTTCATCCTTTTTATTGCCTGGTCTCTTTCCACACAGCTCTGTGTGTCAGCAGTAAACTTCAGTATTTGCCTTTTGCTGATCATTTTCGAACACACTGAAAGCCCTCCCTGCGCAGCTCCCTGGCGTTTTCTGCTACAGAGACTGTTGCCTCCTACCTTTGGTTCCTTTTAGCAGATGCTTTCTGCCCATAAGGACTCACCCCCCACTCCGGGGCTGCCTCCTTTCTTTAGGAGCCTGTGCAGAGGAATCTTGCCAAAGGCCTTTGGGAGATCCAGGTGGATGATCCCAGTGGGCTCACCTTTCCCACACGCCTCCTAACTCCTTCAACAACCTCCAAGTCCACTCTTTGAAGCAGCCCTACTGCTTTCCAGTCCGCAGATCTGGTTTATAGCCTACAGACCCCTGCATCTCCGCCTCCGCCAGCGTTCTGCCCCTTGGTGCCACGGTTGGCTGGACAGAACGGCTCCTCACCACGGCAAATGGCTATTTGCCACTATAGGACGCTGTCAGGGTTGTGTCCCTTCAGAGCCCCCGGGCGGCTCCACCCAGGCCTGGGGACTCGTTGCCCGGGTCCTCTTGGTCGCTGACCTCTTCTGCAGGTTCCCCCGCTGCTGGTGTCCGGAGCTGACGGCAGCACAGGACGCCTGGGGTGCCCTGTTCCTTCCCAAAGAGCAGCTCTCATCCGCGCGGGGCTAACACGAGCCGTGCCAGAGCTGTGGAACGGGCGCTATGAGCAGATCCTCCAAACATGCCTAAAGACAAACCACAATTTCAGCAGGCAGAGAAAGGAGACCTTTCCGTAACTCCGCAAAACGAACACATCCTAACACCGCCCGGCCGAGAGGGCCTCGCTAACGCTGAACCAGCAACGGACAGACGTAACAGGCCAACCTGGAAATGCTGTGGCTCATAGCGTTTAAAGCAAGGTCCATTTTGTTTCTTCTCCGTCCAGTTACGCTTTGACACCTTGGCGCTGCCTAATGCCTGGCCCATGGAGGTGGCCAGGCCGGCCTGGGAGAGAGCCCAGCTGCAGGGGTCTGAAAACGCAGTGCAGGAGCTCCCAGGGCCCGCAAACACCCACCTGGGCAGGCAAACGCACCCTCAAAACCGATGGCTCTAATAAAAACCAAACACAAAGAGCAAAGGCCTCAAACCCCCCTATTTGTCTCTTTCACGGAGCTCCTGGTGCCAATAAAACTCTGGGCAGCGGTTAAGTTTTTTCAGCCTCCTCTTCTCCACTTCTCCAAAGCCAGGTCAGATTTAAAGTCCTGCCATATGCCTGAGGGTCTATTTTGATGCATTTGTCTCCTGTTTACAAAGATTAAATCCCTCTGTTACACTCATTTGTCCACAGGCAACAAATGTTTTTTATAAAAGATAAAATTTGAAATCTCGCACATCTTGTTTTCAACTCTTTTTCAATTTTCATTTAAGCCGTAAATGAGTTGTGGTTTTCCCTGAGGTTTCCCACTCACTCCACACCCGCTGGACATCGTACAAATAACTTCTCTGCCAGAAGACTTAGAGAACAAAATCTTGTTTTCTTGCAGGCAAATCCGAGCCTAGCTCAGAAACGTCCCAAACAGAATTACATGGCAGAAATCCGACATCCCAGTTTGAGCGAACTGAAGTTCAGAGGAATTAAATTGAAGTTCATTTTCTCCACATTATTTTCACTTCTGTCTGTCCGGAAACTGAAACCCTGCAAGGTTGGTTTCTATGGGAGGAGGAGAGATTGGAAAGGAAAGGTGGTATCATCAAGATGTGCTCCAGAGCTCCAGAAGTGTTTTTAAATTATTAAAGAGGAGCAAGAAAGTCAAGAGATGAGGAGCTGGGCAAAGAGCAAGAGAGTGACTGTGTCTGCTCCGTCTGGGACCCCAGAGGGTGCGTTTCTCATCCATCCCTCATCAGGCGGTTCTCCGTGAAGGTACTTGATTTCCCCCAAGGGTTAGGGAGCTCTGCTAGACCAAGCACCCAAAGGAGCTGGTAGGATCAACCATGGGTATGAATTGTCCTGGAGCAGGAGCTGGCCTGGCACAGGCTGCGCTCGGCCAGCAGGACCCAGCAGGACCCAGCAGGACCCGCTCCATGGGCCAGCAGGACTGCCTGTGAAGGAGCCGGTGGTTCTTTACAGAAATCGAGGGGTAAACATGGACGAGCACGAGGCAGCTGAAAAGCCGCTACCATGAAGAGGGGCTCCTCGTGGCTGGGCAGACTGCCAACCCGCAGGGAATCCACTTGGTTATGGCTAAGGAGATCCACCAAGGCAGATCCACCAGGAAAGCCACCGTGCCCCTTCCCACCTGCTGACTCCAACACGGGTCAGGCCAGTGGAGCTACCCCTTAAATGTGCTGCTGCTTCCTGAGGGGTGGGCAAGCCGGGGCGCTGGTGATGAAGGGATGGAAGTGTCACAAGGGAGGGGAGAAGGTAAAAGGGGCAGGAAGCTTTTAAATGTGCTCAAAATGCCACGTAGGTGCAATTTCTCTGTTCCCAGCAGCCAGCGCCGAGACGGTCAGATCAGTCATCTGCTGCGCATCAACTGCCACCAGGAGCTGCTGGCACTGAGGGGAACGGCCAGGGCTCTGCCTTTCTGGCATCGCCCAGGAGCACCTTGCAGTCTGAGCCCGGCACCAGGACACTCCTCATCTGATCCAGCCACTGAGTCACTGACGCCGTGCGGGTCTTCAGCCTGGGATATGTAAACAGCGGCACAGGAGCCATTCCCAAGCGACGTGCTCTGCCGAAGCCACCTGTCCTCTCCGTCTCTTGGCCAAGGAGCTTAGCCCACTCTGGGAGCCGCACACTGCATTTGTATTCACGCATCTCTCCAGCAGGAACCGGTCCCATAACCACACAGGGAGGAGACTTCACCTTGCAGATTCTCCTCGGAAAAAATAAGGTCGACGCGTTCTGATTTTAAGGGCAGGAAAACCACCACAAGATGACCCGGTCTCATTAAAGAAAGGCCACAACCCATCACCTTGCAAACCCAAGCCCTAGAAACCCCTCCTAAGCAATAAGCAGTGAAAAATCGGGACAAAGCAGTGTAATGCTTATTTAACCGACAGTCGTGCATTGAAGCATCATAAACACACAAAGGCAGCCTCTGTCTCAAGGAGCTTCAACTTGCAGCACATCACTCCTCACAGCTCACCTCCCACCCGTCCTGCTTTTGCTTATGCATTTGGCTCCGCTGTGAAAAATAAATCACCCAACAAAACTGCAGCCATGGGCAGCAGCAGCCCAGCATCACTGCTCTGTGACACAGCTCCTGCCCATGAAGGAATCTCTGCCCTGAACTGCGGATGTGACTGAACAGTAATTAAGCGATGAAATTGCTTACCAGAAAACCTGCTCTGTTTGGCTGTAACCACAACAGAGACAGAAGCAATCCTGGCCCTGGCAGATTTTCTTTTTTTCCTTTATAAACCAGACCCTTCAACACCCACATGCTTTACAAACAAATCCCGCTCCTGTTGTGACACAAAGATCTCCGTCTTTCCTAAGCCGTAAGTCTCAAAGGCTTTGCTGGAGGCGGCCAGACAGCTTCACCTTTAACAAGAAGAAGAGAACTGAGAGAAAAAACAAAAAACACATCAACTTTGAACGGCAAAACCCCTGGCTCTGCAGGAGCCAAACATTTCAGCGCTAGTGCCCAGCCACGCCAGAGACCCTGCACGCTCCGTAGCTTTTCCGCTCAGCAAAGCAGAGTGAGTCTGGTGGGGACGGAGCCAGCAACAACTCCCTGCCATCCTGCCCCCGCGTCCTCGGCTCCCAGCCTGCCCCGAACGCTCCCCGGCCCCCTCTTCCCACTGCAGCAGGAAAGGTGTTGCGGGGATGTGGGAGCCAGCGCGGGGGGCGTTCGAGCTGTGAGCGGATTAACTGCTTATTTAGCTTCACTCTAATTAGAGCCAACACCTCGTTTCGCAGCTGCAGGTAGCACAGAGTCACCTTCTCAGCTGCACTGAGATGAAAACAGGCAGAACACGGGCCACAGAGATGAATTCCCCAGTCTCACACCGCAGCCCCTGATTTGGGGCAATTGTTCCTGTTCTGAAGGCACCTGCAAGGCCAGAGGAGAGCAACCGGCTGCGGCCGCGCTGCCAAAGGCTCCATCCCACCCTCTGCCGCAGCCACCCTGCAGGATTTAAGCGCTTCCTGCTCCGTTACTTGGCACACCATCCCCCGAGAGCAAGGCTGGGAAAGGCACAACCTTCCTGCAAGGGCCCGAGCACGGATTTGCACCCGGGTTGGCGAGGAGCGCGTGTGCCCAGCGGCACCGGCTGCCAACACCTGCTGCCAGCCACCGGCAGGGAGACCCTGCCTCGCAGGACCCCTGCCTTGTGATTTCCCGGCGTTTCAAAAGGACCATTTCTTTTCCTTCAGAACTGGGTTTTCAGCAGGTGCTCTTGAGGAGCTAATCCTTGCATCCCCTACAATCATTTTAGCCTTTCTGTTAATTTAACTCAGCGACAGTAACACAACGGCTTCTGCACACTTGGATTTTTGCAAAAGGTGCGAAAGCAAGAGGGTGGGGAGAAGAGCAACGGCAGCACTTTCAGCGAGTTTTCACGGCGAGGTGTTGATTAGCAGATTTCGGAAGAACTCAGCTCACTCCTTTATGTGAGCCCAAGTTAAAAACGAATTTATGCACAAACCCCATTTAAGCTGAAGGCGAAGCAGGGAACCTTCTCGGCCTTGGTGCTACCCGCAAAGGCAGAAGTGCTGCTCCACGTCCTCGGGAAGGTGCTCCAGGCTGACGGCAGCTCTCAAAGAGCGAGCTTAGTTTCCCTCGCTGCCGCCCAGATTTGGCTTTTGACAAAACATCCCATTTGTGACTCAAACATTTTGGAGAAACTCTGTATCCAAATCCTCTCCTCAAGGGCTCCAGCACCGGGAGTGGGAGATACAGATTTTATTGCCATTTTTTATTCCTAACTATGATTACTCCAAGAGCCACAGGTACGAGGCTCAGCACTAGGGGCTGGCCCTGTTTGTAGGGTCCCAAACAGGTGACTTTTTGCTTCATCCTACCCAGGGAACAAACCACCCAGTTAAACCAACGGGCTCTACTCGTGCTGGGACACCACGGGTCAGCCCAGATACTGGGCAGGGAACAAAACCATCCCGTGGACACAACTGATGTCAGAGTTCACCTCCCCGGATGGGACAGGCCCAACAAGTCTAATGAGGCACAGATGTGAAACACCGAAAATAGACCACGCACACCCCGTTGGGTTTTGTCCTTGCCCCTCCCGACACAGGCCGTGTGCGTGGGAGCAGCACTCAGCTTTAACCATCCCTGCGTCCATGCAATCGGAACAGGCAGGAAAAGGGAGCACAGGAGGTGGTGAAACGCACCTGAAGTAAGAGACAGTAGCTTCGAACCGTCTGTAGATTTTGTGAGACCGAGAGGAGAGGTATCGACACAGGGAAAGCACAGGGCGGGAGGAGACAGGCTCCCACTGGCAGGGGGACGCTGTCCCAGCAGGACAACCAGTAAGCAAACTGCAGCAGCGGGGTCAGGCAGCCTCGGGAGGGGTAGCCATGGCAGCGTGCTCCCAGTGCCTGCTCTTGCGCAGAGCTGCCCTAGTGAAGGGGAAGTAAAACGGTTTTGTGAGTCAGTACAGACCATGGAGGCGATTTCTAATCGTCACTCACTCAGTGCAGGTGGCACAGATTTATACAGAAGCCGGTAACTGCCAAGCCTCTGCCCTGTACCTCTTCCTTAGGCTTTCCTCTGACACCACACCTACACAAGCGGCATCACTATCCTGAATGAGAAGCCCAGAAAAAAAGGCTATTGCACATGGTGACAAGTTGTTTCTTCTTTCAGACCTCAGGGCAGATGGGGCTCAGCCTTTCTGTAGCTTTCAGGTGAGCTGTAAGATGTGACCAGCTGCAGGGATCATTAGAGACCTAAAATCCGTTTCCAAGACTAAGAAAATTTTACTATTGCATCCTACTAACTCATCCCTGCCAAACAGCCATGGGTATTTCCCTTCTCAATTCTTCTGTTACCTAGTGCTGCAGTGACAGCTTATGCACGAAGTAATCCTTTGCCGTCTCCTGCCCAGCACACCTTGCAGTCTTTAAGAGGATTATTTCAGCGTGATTTACAGAAACACAGAAATGGTGAACGGCTCTACAGCTCAGGAGTGCTTACTCTCCCAAAAGAATCGAGAGGGGCAGCTGCAGTCGTGCTGTGAAGAGAGGACCTGTTCCCCTGCGAGGCTCTTGGAGTCAGTCTGCAATGGCAAAGCCCAGGGATGCCCCAGGGAAACTGGGCTACGAGACTGCACTCAGCCGGGCAATAACGAAGAACGTGGTAGGGCTCATACCGGGCGAGATGCAAAACCTTTATTCCAGTTCTGAATTGGAAAAAAACATCACCTCCACAGCTCACCGTTGGACGGTTCAGTCAGCACAGGGAGAGGTCACGCTTGCCCAGCGGAGGCACAGACTGAGAGGACACAGTCCTGTAGGCACTTTGAGAGGAAGCTCAGCTTCAAAGTAGAAACACTGAACAGTTTGGCTTAAATTTTTAATATAAAAAAATCACTAAAAATGCTAAAATGTGACAAACCATTGGAAATACTGTGACAAACATTCGCCCTTACGCAGTAAAAACCAAAACAAACCCAAACTGGCAAGAAGCTTTGAAATGCGTGATTTCTTCCTCCTCCTGGCACGTTGGACCATCATCTACTTAAAACGTTCATCTAAAAAAATCCATGGCACCTTCACCTCATACTTCAGTGCAAGAGGCTACTCTCGATGTACCAGCACAAATAAACCCAGTAAAAAGAGGACTGCATACTGGAAGAGAAAGAAGAGAAGACACAAGAGTGTGCATTCACATCTAAAGATGCAGTAACAGCAGCAAATGTACAGGGCAAACGGTTCTGCCTGCTGCGTATAAAGTTTTCCTGAAGTCATTTTAGCCAGGGTGGTAGTAGAAGGCAGAAAATTAAAGAGGTCTTACCTTAAATTTTGGATAATCATTCATTAAGATAGTCACTATTCCAATATAGGGCACAAATCTAGAAGAATAAAGGTTTTATTGAAACAAACAGCATTGAGGGGTGCACGTGGGAGGAGCCCTGCCCTGGTACTTGTATAAAGGAGGAGCCACTCAAGCATGCTGAGGGCGACGGTCAAGAGGCTTGGGACTTCTTCCTCCCAAAGCAGGGAGGCCATGGCAGCAGGGGCTGTGTAAAAACAGGCCAGAACGTGGTTTAGCCTCTGCCACCTTCAGATCTCGCTTGCCTGCAAAGACTGTGCCTTGCAGAATAATTTCGATGACAATTCTGCTCATGCCTGAGCGTGCACTGCCTTTGCCTCGGTGTCTCTCCAGCAGCAAAACCTCAGGATGCAGCTCACAGCTTGATCCCTTCACTGAAGCCAAGCTACGAGCTGAGCTACCTTTGCTTTTTACCTCTCCACAGTACCTCGTGAAATGCTTTCAGGCGGGTCACAAAAACCCAGCAGGGAGAGTTCAAGAGGAGGAGGGGGATTAACAGATGGCATTGGGGGTGGGCAGTGTAAAAAGCTGCATCTTTTTCAACTTCACTTACCCTCTTGCTCGTCCCACTACGTCCTTTTTCTCCAACCAGTGCTGGCCTCGTTTGTACAGCCCTCTGTCATCCACGGCGTTATTGTCTCCCTTTGTCAAAAATTTGATGTCACCGTTTTGCCTAGCAAAGACAAGACAGCCGGGTAAGTCAGAGAAAAGGAACTTATTAAAAGCTGTTCTAGAGCAAGTGTGTAGAGACTAACACAAAGATATGAGAAGCAATCATGTCCTAAATGTTCAAACAGGCTGAAAAAGGGAAACTACGTCAAATGCGGTGGAAAGCAGACGGTTTGAAAAAAAGCAAACAGCCAACAAAAGAATGAATTCTGGCCCCAGCCAAGCTTTCCAGCAGAGTTTAAGAACAGAACCAGCAGAACGAGCTACTTCTAGCGAGAGTGCAGCTACCGCCTCTTTGCTTTTGCCCTCTCTCCTCTTGATGATTCTCTTGCTTCATATACAAATGTGGGGTTCTGGGCTCCGTACTACCACCCAAAATGGGACTTTAGGGTTAAAGCATACGGTTCTTAGTGGTCAGAAGCAAGCTGAAACTTAGAAATTATTAGGAAAGGGGGACAGAACAAAACAAACAATACCATTACGATACTGCATGAACTCACGACGTGCCTATATCTTGAATGCTCTGTGCAGTTCTGAACCCCCTACATCCTTTTCTGAAATGGAGAGAAGAACTGGCATAGGTTCAGAAATGGGTAACAAGGTCTGGAACCACTTCCATACAAGAAACAACAGACCAGGACTCTTCAGCCTGGAAAAGACAGAACTGATGGGAGATACGATGGCAGTCCAACACAAATGACACAGACAGCAACAATCAGTTTTTCACTGCCACTTCCAATACAAGACCCAGAGGGCATCCAACAAAATTCAGAGGTAACAGGTTAAAACAAGACAGAGAAGGTGCTATGCTTAACTCACACACTGCAAACCAAATCGTGTCTCTCTGGAAGGATATTTTGGATGCCAAAATATTGTTATCAGTTCAAAAAGTGACCGGGTTCTCCACGTGAAAAAGAAAAGAGGGCTATTAATACAGAACTGTCGCTTTGTGCCTGAAATCCTAATTTGCAGAAAGCTGGAGAGCAGATCTTTCTTCAAAGCACATTTGGCTCACAGTGCGGGAACGGCAAACACTCTAGGAGCTTACAGATTGTCTGGAAAAAGATGAAGATACCCAAAGGTGTAGATAATGGAGTTTCATCTCTGAAGACCGATGGCGCAGGAGTGCACCGCCTTATTGAGCAGCTTCAGTGCTCTGTCATGAGCCAGCAGGAGAAGCCCACAGCACAGCCGCTCTGCTGTCTGAGGTGAAGGAAATCTGGTCTGGCTGTCCTGCACCAAAACCACTAAGTAAATTTGGACCGCAAACTCTGTGTTTAGTGATAAAGAATGAACTCAATTCCGCTCTGAACAAAGAAGAAAAGGCTAGCAAGTAAAAAAAAAAACATTCTCTTGCTGAAACAATACTGATGTGAACGGGAGCCTGAGTTGCCACAAAATCACAGAGAACAGGGTTTCTGTCTTCCTTCACTTTGACGCTCCTGTCAGCTTTCACAGAGCCTTTTCACAGTTTTCACTCAGTCCATAGCTACAGGAAGAAAGGGGAAACTCTGGCCATTCAGAGGACACTCTTGAATTCCAAACTGGCACCAGAAAAATATTTTTCAACTGGTGAGCAAAGCAACTGATACCTCAGAGTCCTGCCTTCAGGTCACAGTACATATTTTTCAGTTTTACCTTTCCTAACATAAAAATCAGGTTTGTGTCTCGTTGTTTTATTGAAATGAAACCTAAAATACTGGAGAATGGTTTTACTTCACAGAATCTAGGATTGGCACTATGGTTCTGTTACATTAGAAAAAAAAAAAAAAGAAAAAGAAAAAGTGCTGAGATAGAGCCAAGATAAAAAAAGAAGGGTGGGGAATATCTGGAGATGAACTGTCGCACAGAATGCGCGTTTCTGCTTCTCCTGCCCATACGCTGTCTGAGACCAAAGCCCTGATCCTTCTTGCCTCTTCAATAATCAGCCCAAGCAGCAGCACCGGAGCCCAGCCGAGCCTTTAGCATGCAACACGAGAGAAAGAAACTAGCGTTTCACTTAAAAGAGTTCCCAAGACATCACAAAAAATGCACATGCGACATTAGACGGCAAATTTACCAGGTATACTGACCTAATTTTTAAATAAATTTCAAAGAACACTACTTTGAAAACGGACATTGTCAAATGTTTTTGATATGGAATAAATCGGAACAGCAAAGAATTTGATCCGTCCACTGGGAGAGGCGCCACTCTCACAGCCAGGATTTCAGCTGGACTGTTTATGTGCACAAAGCTGGTCGACCTTGATGTTGGGCCAGACAAAGGGTCTGGGTGTCCCAGCAGCTGTGGCTGCTACAAATGCCTGGGGGAAGGGACCATCTCTCTCCCATCGACCTCGCTTGACCAGAGCAATCCTCAAGTGCCACCTTCACATACGACTCAAGTGATTGACTTAACCTAGGAACCGACCTCTGAGCCCTGGTCGAGCTCCAGTTCATTCCTACTGCAGCAGGCATTTACTCAGCAGAAACACATTTGGGACCCCATCCAACTGCCGCTCTCTCGGAGCTGGCTTGGAGAACTGAGGCTTCAATTCAAGATTTAGTTTTCACTCTAATGCCTCATGGGGATGATTCGTATCCCCACCAACTGGCCTGGAGCAGCCACAGTTACACCTTCTCCGACCAGCAAAATTGGAAAGCTCACGGCTGCAGAGGAAGCCTTGCTTGGAAAACTAAACCCTGATCAGCAATCAAATCGGAGTGACCGGGCTTCATTCCTTCAGACATGCAGCCTGCTAAACGTTTCCAGAATGAACAGTACATGGAGAGCACAGCGCACACAGAGACTCCGTGTATAACACTTCCTACAGAGAAGAAAAGGCCTGCCTGTGCATGAGAGCAGGAACCAGGAGCATAAACACAAGCTTTAAAATAATGCACGCTACATACGAAATACCCTTCTTCCATAATTCTACCTCTACAAGCAAGAGTCACTTCACACACACAAATACAGCCACACCTACAGGTCAGGACACACAGCATTTCGCAGCAGCTTGGGATGGAAATGGGGGCAGAGGAGACATTACGTGACATGGGGAGTCCAGGACGCCCCAGCTCGTGAATTCTGCTGGATTATCTTTACCAGTAAACCAAAAAGGGCACATCTCATCTGTCTGAAATGCCTGTGTTACCTCTTCCTACAGCACCTGGATATCCGTTACTGGTGTCCCACCCACACATTTACCCAATGAGACGAGGGAAAATCCAATTTAGCTAAACATCTGCAGTACAATCCCCCAAATTCTTGACATACTTCTCATGAATTTTCAGGACGCGATGGACTATAGGAATTTCCCTTCCTTCTATCCTAAAGACAACGATTTCTCCCACTCTGATTGGATCTTCAATTCGGTTCGTGAGGAAGAGGAGATCTCCTCTATGAAAGGCAGGCTCCATGCTTCCACTGAAAGAGAGAAGAGGGGCAATTGAACAATATTCAAACACTTGGAAGCAGGTTTCAGAGTTTATAGTCCTTTAAGAAAAATCTCACAATAACATCAATGAAAAGCTCCTAAAAAATCCACGTGGACTTGGAGACCAGGAGTGTGTTTAACCTCTACTGCATTCCATCACCACACGACCAGCACTTCAGCTTTGTTGGGAAAAGCGCAGTGCCAGCAGCGGGTGTTAAAAGCACACCAGACGGGGAAAGCCACCTGCTTTCTTCACAACAACAAGGCTCACAGCAAGCAGTGTCTCCTCGACTTCTGAGCTCTCCGTTGGTAGGGCTACACTGGCAGCAGGGCAGTGGTGGGAAGCTTTATGTCATTTGTTTTTATTTTTTGCAGGTAGATAGATCATCCTCACGAACAAAGCACCGAAAGCACACAGGCTCTTGCATTCCCATCTGGACCAGACAGACGGGCGTGCTAAAAATCTGTGATTGTGATTCATCCCTTTGCTTAACGATCTCATTGCAGGCACTGCTACTCAAGTTATTTTTCTCCTGTCTTGTAAATGGCACATGTTACAAAATACTTAACCTTCTTAATTCCAGATAAATAATGCAGTGCAAAACAAAATGATGAACTTTAAGTATCGCATATATTCGTGTTTTATCTCGAGACAGCGCAGAAGCTGCTATTCAGAACAGAAGATCACATCACTGAAGAAGGGACGTGACCTAACGGCCCCTCTCTCCCTCACTGGGAGGAACAGCGTGAAACATCTCCCCTGGACTTCACAGACCCGTCCAGAGGGAACGGCATTGCCACTCGGTTTTATTTTGTGGGAGTTCTGTTAAATAGCACGCGGTAATTAACACTGATGCAGAAATACACAGAAAGGCCAACGTGGCCAGAAACAGCCCCTTGGCTGCCAAAGAACTTCGGCCACAGGAATTTGTCCCAGGCACCAGGAGGGTGGGAATAACACTGCTGACAACTACCGCACGGCATTCTGCAAGGGCAACAGGCAGCACCTAAACCCAGCTGCAGAGCGATATCCCTTTCTTTCAGCCGTGTGTATAAAAGGGTACGGCTACAACTCTGCTTTTCCTGGCCATGTCACAGCTCACTAGAAGGCCCAGAAAAACACAAGCAACTGCAAAAGAAGAGTTAGTGGACACTTTTAAGGCTGCAACATACACGTAATAATGGTCACTGGGCCGGCCTGTCAGCAAGCCACTTCCCATTTAAACAAAACCCAGCAACTCCTTTTCGCTATACAAGTTCTTTTGCCGGCATCTCAAAGATTTCCACTTCCTTTTCACAAGCCAACACTCACCACAGACTTCACTGCCCTCACAGCAGGGAGACGCACGGACAGGCTGGGCAGGAGGTGCCAGCGCACCGCCGTGTTCCGCTGCCCACCTTCCACTACGGGAAGTGCCGTTAGCCTGGCTGAGAAGAGGAGGTCTGCCACAGACATTGCTCCTGCTCCGGGACGATCGGCCAGAGCAACAGGTCCATCACACCCTGCTTCAAGGCCTTCCCTTTTTGAGTCTTTCACCTGCACCACTGAGTATCTCCATGAGGTTTGGTACGATCCAGAAGCGCCTGGATTGCGCTCTCGCCATGTCTGTTTGAAGCCCTTCCTCAAGAGCTCTCCAACGCAGAGGCTGAGAGAGGCGGAAGAGCGAGACGCTGTTTTTCATGGGGCTACCAGTCCCGCTTACCTCCTTCCTCTTCCACCAC
>VXBO01006344.1:18950-58160 GCA_013400135.1 Rhinoptilus africanus
CGACCCCCCGCCACGCCCCCGCCCCGGCTCGGCACCTGCCGCTTGTTCATCCGCCGCACATCGTCCAGAAAATCCAGCGACAGCATCGCCGGCACCGACGGCGGCGGCAGCAGCACCTCCCGCCCGGCCCCGCTTCCGCTTCCGGCCCCGCTTCCGCCCGCCGCCCCGCCGCTTCCGGCCACGCCCCTTCCGGGGGAGGACGGCCATGGCGGCCCGAGGAAGGAACGACGCCTAGGCAAGCCCCCGTGGATGCGTTTATTTGCGATACTTTGAAGTAAACATCATAGCAAGGCACGAACGCCGCTGCGGGTTAAATAGAGGGGTGGTGGCTCGGGAGCGCCCCCCGCCATCCTTCACTCCAGGCAGGCTGCCCGGGCACACGCCCCTGGGCTAACGCTCGCCCCGCCAGAAATAGTCCAAACGGGTCGTATCAAAACACGTCGAGACGAGAAGGTGAGCGATCCGAATGCAGTAAGATAAATAGTTCTTAAATTATTTAAACATTGTCATAGTAAACAATAACGAGCAAGGTTCTGGCTCAACATAATAATAATAAAAAAAATAATGGTATAGAAGATAATTATATTACACAAAGCGTGTGTGTGATGAGGGAACGAGTGAGGAAAGAGGGAGTCAATATGACTGCATGGAAAGAAGCACGTCCCCAAGTGGGGCCGAATGGCAGCGGGAGGAGAGCGATGGATGCGGGCCCGGAGACACCGAGGATCGCCCCCGCACGCCCACCTCCACCGCAGCGCCAGCACGGTCTCCCCATCTGGGGATGGTGCCATCCCAGCTCTGCCTGAGCTCCCCACCAGGATGAGCCACCGAGCACCAGGCCCAGCTGCACCCACCCGGGACGGCGTCCGGCAGCGCAGCTCCAGGGACAGACAGCCACCAACTCCCTGAGGGGCACCAGGCCCTCCTAAACGCAACACGCGGCCTTGAGCTGCGCCCAGCCGAGATGGCAGGGGCTACAAAACTCTCTTTTGGGATGGTTTCGGGTCCAAGACATTTCATTAAATTGCCTTTTGGAAAACGAGGTTGTTATTCAGGCAGTTAAAGAAAACGCAGCACAACTTACAGCTTGAACCGGTCCCGTGTAACGCAGAAGATCCCGGACCGGCCAGCACGGTCCTGACGAGCACGGTTTGCTGAGACAGCGTTATGAGTTAAAATGAGTAAAACAAAGGCAGGATGGGAAGAGAAAAAAGAAGCCATAAATAGAAGGAGAAAGAAAGCGAGATAGGGAAGGCAGGGCTGGGGCTCCGGGCAGAGGCTGAGGCAGTGCACACTCGAAGGAAGAGAGCTCATCTTACGGAAACTGCAGCTGCAGAAAGTGCTCCTTGATCCTCAGGAGTTGGACAAGCTCCAGCGAGGATTCTCGCCCTGCTTTCCCTTTTCACCTCTCTGGGCTGGCAGAGAGTTAGTGCTTAGGATGCAATGGCAGGGTTTTTTTCTTTTTTTTAAATTTCCCTTACAAATAGAAGTTAACGGAAAGCAACGTCCATCCCAAGAAATCAACAGAATATTTCAAAGATTCTCCCCATCCCCACCCTGTATTTTGAGTAAAAACCTCCCAACAAAAAAAACCCCGACCAACCAAAAGGGGTTTTTTGTTTTTAAGTCTTAAGAGACTTTGAATGATTGTTCTGCGAGGTGCTGTTGGGACCCTCCATGCCACACGGCTGACTGTGTTCACAAAGAGCTGAGTCACTTTTGCACTCTTTGCATTTCAGGTTTTCTTCTTCCGCCGTAGTGTTCATCTCGCCATTATACCCCTCGTGTCCGTTCTCACTCATCTCCCTTTGTAACTTCTGCCTTTCATCTTCTTCCTCCTCCTCCTCCTCCTCCTCCTCCTCTTCCTCCTCATCTTTTACTTTATGAACAATGAAGAGGTGTCTGTTGAGAGAGATGTGAGAGGTGTAGCACAAGCCGCAGAACAAGCACTGGTAGGTGGAGCTGTCTGTCTTGTGCCGAGGTATGTGTTCCTGAAACTCAGTACTGATGTCTGTTGCGAATCCGCATTTAGCGCATTTCCAGTGCGCTTTCAGTTTTTTGGCTGGCGGCATGTCTGAACCCGCAGCGGTCTCTGCCTGACCCAGCTCATCTGTTGCCATCCTCTTTGGAGATTTTGCCTTAAAAAAAAACAAAAACAAAAACAACCCAAGATTAAAAAGTTACTTTATTGTTCAAGACCATGGAAGAGTAAGTGCTAAATTCCACGCATGTGTCTGAAGGCGCCTGAGGGTGAACACACATTGGTATTTGATAAAAACTAAAGGAAGCCATGCCTAGGGACTCCTCTTGGATTGCCTCTCCTGTCGGGATGCGGACACCTCACCCCGACAGCAGGACCTCAGCCGCTGTCCTGCAGTGTGAGATGGGAGACCTGGGAGGGGTTGGCTGGGCAGAAGCGTGATGGGGAAAGAGAATGTGAACTTGGTGTGGGTGGGAGGAGCAGGGACACAGGGACAGTCAGCAGCCCAGACAACGCTTCTCAGATTTAACTCTGAACCTTTTCCCCTCCACTCAGGCTTTTTCTTCGTGGCGTGTCTCTCTAACTCATCCCCTCTGTCTTACAATCCCGCAGCGCACTTCTCCCGCGAGGATGGCTCACTTGCCTATGTCCCTGCATGTGGTTTTGTTATCTCCTTATCCAGCAGCATTGAGCGCTCTTTGTTTAGGATACAGCTTCTAGGCGTGTATTTGCAGACCCAGCTGGGGCCACGTCAAGCCACGTCTGCCCCCGTTTAGCCGGGAGCCCCGGTACATGGGCTCTGTGTGCGGGAAGCAGCCACCAGCTCAGGGAAGGGAATTCTTGCATTACCCCAGGTTTCCTGACCACGTAAATACAGAAGGGACTCAGTCTTGGCTGTGATCCCTCATTGCTAGGGTACAGAGGAATGATAAATTGCAGTGATACGGAAAACGTATGTCTATTTTTAAAGTAAACGGAGCAAAGAAACCCAATCAGCCAAGCCTCCATTTCAAACCAACCCAAAATAAAGTTAGTTGAATGGTTGCCTTTGCTGAAAAAAATTACACAATCCTACTTAGGCAGAATGCAGTTCTTGTAGGTAACAGATCTAATAAGTATTTCAAAGCAGAAAAAACATCTTTTGTAACTAGAACAAAAAACAAGGGAGAAAGAGGAAAAACGTACCAGGCTCATGAACAGAGTGGCAGGGGAAAACAAAGGTAATAACAAACCTAAATTAGACCTGGTTAGAGCGAAAAAAGGCCAGAAAACACACGGCCACACATTCAAAAATATCTTGAAAAATGCAAGACACGTTGCCCTGGTGCTGCTGCAGCTCAGCTGCGCTTTCAGTTCTGATCCTGACACTGCCAGACAGGAGCAAACTGGCTGGAGCTGAGGAGGGGAAGGAGATCTGCTGTATGGATGAGAGGGCTCGACATAACACCCCAAGTGAACAGCTACTCCCCAGGTACATTTGTTTTTCAATGAAAATATGTCAGTTACTTCTGCTGTGTCTCTCTCTGGAGCTTTTGCTTTGGCCATCTGGGATAAGTCTGGGTTTTTGATGCCATGCATGAGGCTGATGTGATTCTCCAGCATGAACGGCTGAGGAAATGTCTGATTTTCATCTGTGCAGTACCTTGGAAATACAAAAAGGAAGAAAATTTATTAGAGGAAATGCCCAGCTGCTTGTTTCCATCCAAACAGCTCTTCATTATATGCCAAACCAATGGGTACCATTGGAGACAGACACTGGTGAGTAATGCACTATTAGATTAGCAAAATATGCAGCAAATCATCGTTTCAATAATAGAGCATTACCCCTGCGAGAAATCTAGAATAGTGTAGAGTTTACCACAGTAAGCACCAATGAGAATGAAACTAGGGCACGTCTTATTTACAGTACAGTGCTAAATAAATACAGGGACTTGTGGAGATCGGGCCCACTGCGATAGATGCCACACAAGCACAAGATAAGTGAGATGGAAAATGCATGGGGGAAAATGAGTCTCAGATGAGAGACCGACACACAGAGGGCCCTGCTCATGACTCGCTAAGGGTCAGGCAGCCTGCAGCAGAACTGGGTTCTACACCCAGCGCTCCCAAGCACCCAGCATCCCACCCACAAGACCACGCATACCACAGAATCATAGAATTGCCCAGGTCAGAAGGGGCCTTTAAGATCATCAAGTCCAACCATCAACCCAACACTGCCCAAAACACCCCTAACCCGCGTCCCTCAGCACCACATCTACCCATCCCTCCAGGGATGGTGATTCTACCACTGCCCTGGGCCACCTGTTCCAGTGCTTGATAATCCTTTCAGTGAAGAAATTTTTCCTAATATTCATCGTGAACCTCCCCTGGCACGACTTGAGGCTCTTTCCTCTCGTCTTACAAAACTGCTGAACTTCCAACTTTGATAACAATAACCTCGGCAGAAGCACTCATGAACGCATCATTCATGCACAACTTTTCATGTTAAAACTTTGTAGCACAGAAGAGCTACCAGAGAGCACGGCTGACATTTCAAAAGGGGAGGTGAAGGGGGTGCCATCCCTTGACCTTCACTCCCAGATGACCGAGTTCTACTGGAAGTAAGTGCCGGGTCTTGCAGACACACAAACCACTCCCCTGCAGCGTGGTGAAGTGCACAGTGGTCTCTGTTAGCAACTGGGAAACTCAAGATTAACTTTGTATTGTACTCTGCTGACATGGGCAAGGTCTGCCAGCTACACATCCACCCCGCTAATGAGGCAAGTAACACCCCACTTCTCTGCAATGCACAAATTGCAGTCGAAATGTAGGCAGCAAGGGATGAAAAGCAACAGAGAGGAGATGAAGTGTCTCTGGGCAACAAAGCCATCTTTTAAAATGAGCGAAGAAGAGTTCTACTGATCTTCCAGTAACTAGATGGAAATTGAACAGCAGTCAGTAACGATGTGAAAAGGCAAGACATGCTCATTGAATACTTCTGGTTTTTAACAGCAACTGCTTAGATGATAAATCAGTATTTAATAATGATGGATTTTTTCTTCCTCGCGGAGAAAAGATGAGAGGTTATTAAGTGGTATTTATCAAAAATAAACATGTTGAAAATCAAGTGTTCCAGACAGTTTGTACTTAAGACTTCGAAAATAAGAGCAAGTTCCCATAACAATAACCAAGTGAATTATGAAAGAAAATACACAAAACATCCCAGTATTTTGCAATTTGTCCTAATTTAATTTTTTTTTTTCACGTGAGCAGAGAAAGATGCTTTTCTAACCTGAACTACTCTAGTGGCAGGAGAGTATTCAAACAAGTCCTCCGTCACTGGTTCCTCCCTATGAATTTATCAGAAGGCAGAGACCTAAGCAGGGCAGGGAGAGAAGGGGAAACCACAGTTTGAAATGTTAGAAGCCAGAGGGAGGTCACCTACAAGCCAGCATGCTGGAGTCACAAAAGTACTCAATTACTGCATCAATGACAAATTTTACTGGTGCTTCACATGGCAATCCAGGAGTAGGGGGTTACAGGAAGTTAAGGCACCAAAGCCCCTGATGGGAAAACAGGTGGGACTGCTACAAAATTCCTGGCGGGAAGAAGGAAACCAGGCGCCAGCACCCGAGGGAAAAGGAAAGGAGCAGCAGTGACGTGATGCCCTGCAGAGCGCAGACAGGAGCTGAGGAGGAATTCCAAGAGATGGAAGAATTTGCGAGTGGCAGTCAGAGAGATGATTTTTAGAACAGCAGTCTGGACAAACTAAAAGGGATCAAAGGTGAGATGGGACAGAAGACCTTGGGTGCAAACAGAGAGCCGCTGTTGGAGATGCCAGGACAAGTATTTTAAGGAAGAGGTTTCATTTGAAGAGTGTGTTCAGTAAGTCTGCCGCTACAATGATGAAAGAGAGACAACCAATGTCCAATTAAGATTTCATCAACCGATTCTGAGAAGGAGCAACTAAAGCTTGAGAATTAAACACAACCACAGTTCACTTGAATCTGTAGCTGTGTCTTCTCCGCTGTGGATATGGCCTGATCACGGAGCGTTGGGTGAAGCTGTAGATCCACAACCGTCAGTCATTCTGAAAAGTAATGGAAAAACTGGACTCCAAGGCCTGTACAAGCTAATGCACACAATAGGTCAGCACGTCCCAGGCTGTGAGGTATTTCTATACAAATCCTTCTCCCCAGCTAGGCCTTCTGTTCACTTTGAATCTGATACACTCCACTTTTTCAAAGCTTTCAGTTTCAACAACTGATCCAGAGAGAAAAGATTTACACAAATCAGGAGCACATAACTCCAAAGACCATCACCCGCAAACTTAAAGCAGAATGAAACATACTGGGAATCAACATTGCATCTTCTCCAGAGGTTCCGAGTCAGAGCACAGTTACAAGAAATGGAAAGTTTAGAAGTCCTGGCTGAAAAACACCTCAGAAATGTATTCCTATCAGGCTCCAGCGGTGATGCCAATACTTTATCCATTTTCTAAAAGGACTTGGCAGTCTAAAGAAATAAAGTATACGCAGGATGTACTCTTCAAGACAGGCTTTTAGTAACTTAAGTGCACTAAAGTGGCAGCACGCTCTTCAGAAACACTTGCATTAAACCAAAATTTTAGTTAAAACAAAAAAAAAATATCCTACAACACTGCAAGCTCCCCTTCCAACACGAATGTGCTTTAATTCTGTTTTGGAAGGATGTCTCAGAATGAGACAGAAAGCCAGTCTGCACAGTCGCTCAGCCTATGACTTATTGTGCAACAGTAGATGAGAACGTGGCAGTTGTAGAGGCAGTTTTGTAAGCTCTGGGCTTTGTCCAGAGCCAAGACTGTATTGACAGTTAAAATATGTTCACCAGCAATGATTTTTATTCACTGCTGATTTACATAGCTCATCTGAAGTTTCCAAATCCATTTTCCAACTTTAAGGTGCGTCTTCCCAAGCAAATCCAGCAGGCTTCCTTCTCCAGTGCCCTGCCGCTCGTGCAGTCAGTTCTGCCTGTGTAAAGTGGTGGCGGGATCTAGTGCCCTGGTTCGTTAGGATTTCACAGCCCTTTTGTACCATGCTTTCCTGGGGAGGGCACAGGAGTGATGCATGACTACACCAACCACGGTGTTGGCATGTTGGCCCAATACTTTATTGGCTGTTCCACAAGGGTGCTCAATTTAATTCTCATTTTGCACCCACAGATCTCAAATCAAACCTTACCCTAAGTTTCCAAAGGGCACCGTGCCGTCAAAAGCAAGGACTTATTTTAGACAGCAAGTCTCTCATGTTTAACATATTCTTCTTCTCACTCTCTCTCATTAACTTATATCCTGGAGTAGATAGGAGCAGACATGATCTACTACAAAGCTCTTCCAAACTTGAAGGATTAGCCCGTCGTTGAAAACAAATTTGAAAAGTGGCGTTCAGTACGTACCAGCAAGTATAAACTTTCTTTGCTGTGTCGTGATTATTGCGGATGTGTCTACGCAGACTGTTGGAGGCGTTAAATGAGCGTTCACACTGTCGACAGGGATATCTCTTCATAGACTAGCAGAAGAACAGAAATACCTTTTAATGGTGAAGGCACCAATTGGATCCTGACATTCCCATGCTCTTCATCTGGGCATTACCTCTCAGGTGCAAAAAATCCCTCTTCCACTGATAAAGATCACTGAGGTTTTAGGGTCCCAGTTATACTCAGCCCAACAGTTTTATAAGACCAGCACTGGTCTTGTAAAAACCAGGACTAGTTAAAACATATGTCTGATTTTTATTTATTATTAAAAGGAACTGCATTAGCTGCTTCTCCTGTGGGGTCATTTCACTACAGGACCCTCTGCAGAATTAATGCAGTGGAAGGTCCCTTCAGGGACCCAGTCCCACACAGGACCCCGTGTGAAGTACAAGCCCGCTTACCCTTCTCTCTCCTCATAATTCATCACAATAAAAGGGCAAGATGTTAAAGAACATGATGTAGTCACGCTTGTTATCCATTTATTGTATCCCTGTCCCCCTACGCAACTCTGCCCCTTAACTAGCATCCTCCTTTTCCTACCCTAACGCATGCATTCCATTTAAAATCTTCTTAGATTTTAATGAACATATATGTATTAAGTATTTGGCAAATGTCCTACTTCTACAGAATTCAAATGGGAAAATGCAGCATTCTCACCCTGCCCCCATCTCCTTCTCCTGATCAAGTGAGACAACCCAGCACTCCCCAAGTCAAGCCAGAAAGAATCAAAGATGACGATCCAGATTTCCACAGTCTCTGACCATGGGACTCGAGGACGGCCGTTCAGTTTATCAAACAAGAAGTCCTGATGCCAAAGTACTAAGAAATCTGGCTGCACACAACATCTTGGCCTACCTTCTGCCAGCGAGCAAGGATTAGCTTGACAGAAGTAGGTCAAGGCAACACAAGGGTTGAGCTGGATGAGACCAACTGAGATTTATAGTTCTTATAACGATAGCTCTGCGCACTGCGTGAATCTGTTCCTCTCCCCCAGTTAGATGTGGGGATATCTATAAGCAGTACATCATGTGGAGGAACTCTATGTCCTTCTGTAACTTTGCGTGTAGATAGTTTAGGTCAGACTGCTGAACCAGCAACGGGAGAAGACACAACTTTCCATCCACTTACCCAGACGAGCTGAAGAGGAAGCCTGACATTAGGTGCAGTGCAGAAGGAACAGCAAAGGGGGTGAGGTACGTGGGTTGTAGAGTATATGATCCAACCCTTCTCTTGTTCTGGCCCTGAGCTTACTCCTCAGGGAGCTGGCAAACAGATTCTCGGTTTCTTTTTGCCCCAAATATTGACTATCAGACTCTTTTGCTAAAAATACCATGTTACCTAGTTCAAGTGTGTCATCCAAGTCCTTACCCTTCCATGATTTCTCTTCATGTGGGACACATAGGTTTCCCGATCGGGGATCCACTGTGAACATTCCTTGCAAGTCCAACCAGTTCTTCTCAGTCTGGACTTGGATTCACGACTGTGTCCTTCCACCCTCACGTCCTTCCTCAGGAGAGAGGAGTGAGAAGTCCCGTTGGCTACCGACAGCTCCTTTGGTGGGTTATGAACCTGGTGCCGTGATGCCTTCTCAGACTTCTGTCGCAAGTTTGAGAGCTCCTCAGGATTTTGGGGGACTCCGTGAACGCCCTGGGTAACAACAATAATGGAATCACACGTAAAATTTGTGTGTCATTTGTATTATACACCTTCACTTATAAATAAGTAACATTTATTATTTATATCAATAAATTAAGCTCCTGCCCCCCAAAAACAGTGTACTGGTGTCTTGCTCCTGCAGATCTTCCCATTTCCCCTTGAAGCTACCTCTAGCACTTTCCCCAGCGCAAGATTTTCCCAAGAATCATGAAGCTTCTATTTATGTTTCCTGCGTGACAACAGCAGCTCCTTGGTGCTGCCTGTTTAACATTGTGGATGAGCTCTGAGAACTCTGGTTAAACAGGGAAGATGTAATGGAAGAGAAATGTTGTCATTATTTCAAGAGCCTGAGCTCTAAAAACACACTGCTTTGGTAAGCTCTGAATGAGATGTTTGCTGTTATCTTGGGGGCTCCAAAGCTGCTTCATCTTCGCGCAAGGGACAGGAAAAGATAACCTCTCATTTTCTCCAACCCCACTTTCCTCAATTCCACAATGCCTATTGCTATTTACATAGTTCAAAACTTTGCCCTTGACATATAAAAGCAAACATAAAGGCAGAAACCAGCCTTATAAGGAATACGCCCCCAGGCTCTCTGGCCAAAATCCAAAGTCCCCCCAAAAGTTATTTTAACAAAGAAAATTGAACATAACAAAAATAATCCATAAATGAAGAGCTGTGGGAAAGCAAAAGCAAATAAAATAGCAACATACCAAAGAAACCTCAAGAAACTCCCCTAGGAACAACAACAGTTCATCCACACAAAAGGGTAATTTAGAGGTTTAATTGTGCACAGTAATTAATAACGGGTAAAGTTTCAACACACGAAGGCCCCAGGCCTTTGGAAGTCTTTCTGTGGGTTAGACACCAAACAAACTTCAGAACGCAAGGTCTCATCCGAGCCGCCTGTGAGCTCGGCACCTGATCCCGCTGAGTCTGCGGGAGCGCCCTCACATAACAGCTGCGCCGCCGCACTGCCAGTCTGTAGGGTAACACACACAGTTCACCTTTCTCCCCATCTGGAAACACTAAAAGCGTTTTATGAGCAGATACACGAGTACCCATCACTCCGTTCCTCCTGTTATTACACCACTGGAGGGGAAAAATAAAGGAGCACAGAAAAATGACATGACTTCCCTGCAGAATCAGTAACAGGAACCAGACCTTCTAACTCCTGCTCTTACGCTTTCAGAAAGCCAGGGAAGATGAGAAGGCACAGGGTTTCTTTAATTTGCATGGAGAAGCAAATTACACAGCACCTCCCATGAACTCTATACTGCATAAAGGAGTGGGATGTGACAGGAGAGGAGATGGGTTAGTGCCACTACCACCCTGCCACAGCCAAGAAGCCTCCTTCAGTTACCATCTGAAAGACCTGCTGATGGCCAGTGTGGGATCATTGCTGGAGGTGACTTAGAAACTAAAGTTATATTCACATTTTAAGAAAAGGAACAGCATTGAAGAAACTTCCAGGGTGGAGTGCAGCTGATATGCCGGGAATGTATTCCGCCGTAGTTCCCTGGGCCGCATAACCTGGGATCTTACAGTTAGCAGATTATAAGGTGGGAAAAAAACAGCATGGAGAGTGGGGCGGGGTGAAGATAGCGTAGCCAAACTCTGCATCAGTGCCAGGAATGGGAACTTACGGTACTATGAACACTGATACCCTGCATAGTTGTTACCCTGAGCCAACAGTTTCTTATTTTTTGTAAAAATCAAGTCCTTAGGTTGAAGTTTGCGCATTATAATGTCATCGTAATACCAAAACACACCTCCATCCTAAAAGTTACCTGCCTCCAAGGTACAACCACCCCTCCCTGAGTCTGCACTCTGAATTTCTGCTAGCCTATACCTTTAAAGGCGAAGTGAGGAAATTTTACACTAATCATAAGGAAGGTATGTATGACTAGAGTCACTCAAGCTCCACCTGAACTGTAAAAAACAGTATAGAATGGCTTAAGAATGGAGAGGTGTTAGGGAAGATTGCAGGCAAGTCAGGAAGACACCATCACAACCCATGGCTGACTTGTGGGATCAGTTGATGGGCCGAGCCTCTCTTCCCCGCCATGGGGATGCCTTTTGGGTGAGATCCCAATACGCGGCTGTGCTTCCTCAGGAAACTTAGATATCTCTGTATAGAGTTCTTTCATGCTACTCTGTTATCGAGTTGTTTCATGCTGCTGTATTACCAGCACGAGTCTTGCAGACAGGGTACTATCACCAGAAACCCAAAAGAATCTGCAATTCTGTTGCTTCAATAACCTGCACTATTCATTAATCTAGCCATGAGAGTTCTCATTGAGCACAACCAAACTCCTCAAATCTGGCCGTGCTACGTCATTGAACACGACTAGACTGGGAGAGCATCGCGCTATTGTGCATCTGTAATCGGGGTAGTCCAATACATTGAACGTGACCAGACCTATAGCGCGGAGTCGGGCATCACTCAGAACCTAAGCCCCAACGCTCCCAGCCCCTCTGATTATCTGAGGATAAGCTGGCACGCAAGAGGGTTTATTTTTTCTACCAAATTCCTTTGCCCTTGAACGCAACAGCCAAATACAGCCTCATGGTTAAAAGGCAGAAGTTTTGTCGTGGGGATGTCGGGGCGCTGGCGCACAAACTGCTGCAGGCAGGTCCCTGGGGTTCACAAGGAAGCCCCAAGTTGTGTACCTCAGCTCAAGCTCTGCTTTTAGCATCGAGGCTGAATGCCTCTTTGAAGGACCCAGCCTTAATTTCAACTCTATTTGCTCGCTATAATGCAGGAAGATTAGCAATCATCAACTTCAGAGGAGGGCTTCAAATTTTAATTCATTACTGCATGCAAAGCATTTCCAGATTTGCAAGTTAAAGGCATGGGGGAAGAAAGCAAAGAAGTCGTTTTGAATGGGTTTTGCTTTTAGGAGTGAGCTAACGAATCTTCTTGCTTTTTAAGTATAAACAAAATAAAGTCACTGATTGAAAAAATTATGACACTTTTTTTTCAAATCAAAGGGAAATAAGACTTTGCAAGCTCTTTCTTCAGAATGCCATCAAGAAATTTTCCGAGAGGATTTCCATGGCAATGTTGTTAGACACCATACATAGAAACATACTGACTATGACAACAGGAAAATGCCGTGCTCACATGCTCACAGCATAATCAGATCTGCAAGTCCTCACACGCATCCCGCTAGAAACCACCACCAAAAGGACAATAGCCGGCTTTTCCTGTGTATGAAAGAGCAATGAATGGTAGTGAGATTATTGCAACACGAGCCGTTGCTGAGGGAGAGCAGGTTTGAAGCACTCTCCAGACCACCACTTCCACCAAGTTTTGGGGTTGCACACAACTATCCATCTCAGACCACCTTCTGGAGCAGCCAGAGTGGTGCCAGCGGGGACACATACAAGGCGGGGATCCCACCTCCTGAAGGCTGGGACCTCCAGGGCCATCCCTTCTGCCTCTGCGCTCCAGTGTGGACCTGCAGGGGAGCGGAGCGGCCAGGGCAGCGGGGCGTTAAACACCATGCAGCCTCTCTCTGCCGCAGCTCAAAGGGGCCAAAGCCCTCCAGGTGAGCACCCAAAAGAAGGAGATTCAGCTTTCATTATAAAAATTGAGTAATGCTGCGGGCACAGAATACTTCTCTCTGTCTCCCAACCAAAGATAAAGCTCCCGCCCTGGTTTAATCATTTCCTTGGGTTTAATATAGAACAGTTAAAAATCAAAAATATTTACTCATGGAAAGCAAGCCTTTGTTCTAAGGTAAAATTGCATATAGATGAGAGTAACTGCCTACATTATTACATATTAACACAGAATGCTCATGGGATAGTCAGATATGCAAGTCCTCACACACATCCCACTAGAAACCACCACCAAAAGGACAATAACCGGCTTTTCATATGTACAAAAGGGTGCTGATATCTCCAGATAACACTGTAATTCATTGTAGTCTACTTTTCTGCTACCGTACTGCTCAAGAACCTTCCATTTCTTCAACGAATTTCCTCACACAGATGATGTAAACTCTCTGTGAAATCAAAATATAGGACCTCGTGTCAGTAAGTGGGAGAACTACCTACCTTAACGTGCTGCATTAACTGCTGCTTCTGCATATAGACCAGCTGACACTGCGGGCACTTAAACACTCCCACTAACAACTTGCTGATGTTCTGATGGAAGTGCTCTTGGAACAGCTTCTTCTTGTTAAAGACAGTCTCGCAAGAGCATTTGTAGATCACCCTGGAACAATTTAAAAAAGTAAACTCAGTCTCTTCTCATTAGTTATCTTAAGAAGTCAGTGGAAAAAGTTACCTTAGCAACTTCAGAAGGGGATGGGCTTCTGGGGAAGGCTGTGCTCTCAATGTATTGTCAACACACACCCACGTGGACAACTGAACCATTAACTCAACTGGGAAGAACAACAAAATGCCTCAGGCACATACCACAGCTTTCTAAAAATAAGTTTACTTCTGTGCATATGCATAACTACCTATGTGTGTGCGTGTCAGTAAAGTGCAGACAGATGGGAGCAAACTCACGGTGCACTAGCTACACATGACTTCCAGTCCCACCTTTCCATAGTTCCTCCCTTAAAGCACACATGTTCAGCGGCAGCTTGAGGCTCAGAGGAGAAAGCAACACAGTGGAAAAACCAGGAGGTTTCTCTCTAGTGATTTCTGGGGGCAACGCTGCATGGCGCAACTCTCCTCCTCCTTCCGAGTGCCAGATGCAGCAGTTGCCCTGGAGCCATGTACCAAGAGGTGCCACTGTGGATCCTGCTGAACAAAGGGGTGACCATTAAGATTCTTTTATGGATGTTCAGGTCTTCCCTGCCCAAACTCCTCTCCTCCTACCCAGGAGACCACGTTCACATCAAGGAGAGCACGCTGTGTCTAGGAACAGACACCCGCCGGCAGACAAAGCAGCAGATCTTCTCATATGAGGTCAGAAATCAAAACCAGTAAACAACTGGGAGGGAAGGGGGGAATCCTGGAGCTACCCAGTAAAGAAGAAGAGATAAACCCAAAATACTTACTGAGTAGTCTTGTGAGGCTCTGTGGGGTGCTGGCTGGTCATGTGAGCTGTGCTGCTGTCGGCCGACTTGAAGGCCATCGGGCAAAAAGAACACTTGTGGAAGACTTCGCAGTGTTTCTCGTGGATGTGCGCTTTCAGCATGGCGAGGGTCATGAAGACAACTCCACAATGGGTGCACCTGGGGGATGCACCAAGAAAGAGACGAGTTACAGCCACAGTGTTGCTTCCAACACACACACAAAGCGGTGCAGGCAGAGGGAAGCACCAGCCTACGGTGGGTCCTCATTTAGTCCCTTCAATAGCAATGCGGAAGAGCCAAGGAGGGATACAATGCAGAAATTCACAACCTGGGCAGACCTCCCAGCTAGGTGTTAGCGACAAGCAAACAAGATCTATTAAAAAAAGCCTTCAAAGACTAAAACAACCCAGAAAGAATAAAGGTGGTTCAGCAAAACGGCAGCCCTGTATCTGTGAAAGCCAATTCCGCCACAGGTACAAGTGAAGAACTAAAGTAAAAGCATCTGATGGGACCTCCAGGTAGCAATCAGCAGCAGAAATCCCACTTAGTCCCCAGTACAAAGTAAACAGAAAAAGAATATTCAGCTAGGAAATCTTCAGTAACCCTGTGCAATTGCTTCTAATACTCCCCACTAAGCACTAGAAAATAATGACAGCAACAGCAAAGATACTGAAAACATCAACAGAAGCACCCAAGGAACTGATTAAGCTCATTAAAATCCTTAAGACACAGGTGTTGCCTGGAAAGTGCTTGTCTGAGAGCTGGGGGAAAGCTCTGGGAGGAGACAGAGGAAGAAGCAGAGGTTGTTCGTGGAGCCAAAGGATTCTTCTCAGCAGCTGAAAACAAAGACCCAGGGCAGGAGGAGAGCCAGGGTCGCCCCAGGGGTCCCACTCCGCTTTCCTCCCAGCGCACGCCTGCGACAGGCCTTGCCCAGGACTCCCCCGGGATGGCAACAACCAGCAGCCTTACTATAGTTACCTTCAACGCGCCTCCCAGGCACGCCCCCCCGCCGTGCTCGGAGAGGAGCCCCGCGCCGACACCACTGGGGAAGGTGAGGATGCAGACACCTGCCCTCGCCTGCCTCGGCCGCACCAGCCACGGGGTCTGCCATCCCCGCAGGAGCACCCACGCTGATCTGGGGCCAGAACAGCCCCTCCTAAGAAGATTCAATTAAAATGACTAACAGCGGATCCCCGCTGCAGCCAGCGCTCCACATACGCGCCATTCCAGCATGGGAGCTTGGCTGGGCATAACCGGGGGGGCAACGCTTGTGTCAGCAGGATGTGAGAGACACAGAAGGGGTAACTCCCTCCGGTGAGCCTGGAGTTAAGCTGCCTTAAAAATATCTTTTTCCTTCTTTCCAAGGCCTGCCGTTTGCCCGCAGCACTATTAAGGTTTGTGTTATGGACGCTGCTGCCACAGATGGACCCCAGCTATCGAGCAATTGGAAGAGCTCCAAGCCCCTATCAAAAACAAACAATCCGCTAGATCATCCTTCCCTCCAAACGAGCCTCACCACGGGGTTAGGAAACAAGCCTGCGCTTTGAAGTTACACTTCAAAAGATCGTTAGGCAGAAGCCAGCCTGAAGGAGACAAACCCTCTCTCCCCAAAATATAAACAGAAATGCTGTTTTCTCAAATTTAGAGAGGGAAGCGGTGACAACAGCTGGTGGCATCTTTGGGGAAGCATGAAAACATTCTGCTCAGGTAGCTCTGGCTTCAAGCCTCATCCTCGTTCACGTGAGACAGGGAGAGAGAGAGACTTTCTAGTATAGTAACACCAGGTACCATGTTATTATGGAAGAATAAATTCCCCAAGTATAAATGGAAGAACAAATGCTAATCCTGACAGTAAGGTCTGGCTGGTACATTCAGGAATATCCAATGGGCTTCTTCCACAAACACTCGCTCTAACAAGAGATGGTTCTGCATTACGTTTGGTTTCGGTAAGTACTTCACACAGAATGAGGGATGAAATAAGCACTAACTCGGGGTCAAATGATCACGAGTTAATTTAATTTACAGAAAATGGAAGTTTAAACAACAGCCACTTTGTAATCAAGAATCCCAGTGCCAGAAGGACGAAGTTTGATAAAGTAAACTAATTAGCAGAACAAAGTGGATGGAGGATGTCAGAGGCTTGCCATGTAATTTCTGCAAATTGCATATTCTGCTATCATCTCCCCAGCACGGGGAAAAATTTGCAAGAGAAGACTCTCGGATAGCCTCAGGGCAAGGAGGGGTGGCGTAAAAGCCTTGGAAAGCATCCTGTGAGAGAAGATAAAGCTCCAAGATGTTGTCTTAACCCTCTGAACATTCCCTTTGCTGTCACTCTCCAGATGGCACCGAGCAGGAAAATGGGTCCCACATCAGCAGGGACAGCTGGAAGGCGCTTGGAAAAGGTGGGGAGGTGATACTTGGAGCCAAGTGGAAAAGAGCAGCTAGGACAGGCTGGCTGATTTCAATTTTCGACTGCAGGAGACCTTTCTTATTTTCAGTGTAATCACTAGCCATGACTAAAACCCAAATAAAACAATCTTACTCCAAACTCGGTTGAATGCATTGGGCTGATCACAAAAGCAAAACCAAACTTCTGCATCAGAAATTCAAGAAAAAGAGGGATACAGTAAGAAGCAGCAAAAGTCAAGTTGATCCTGGGAAGGATTTAAAAGAACTCCTCAGCTTTTCAGCTCTGCAAGTAACAAAGTGAAAGGAAAGAAGTAAAGCTGCTACGTGACCACATGGCAGATGCCACGGATGATCTAGATAAGGCTCTGCAACGAAAATTTATTTCTTTTGTTTTCAACAAGACAACGACATGAACCCCGCACAGAGACAGGCAGAATAACAAGGATGGCACAGCCAGAAGTTCACCTGGCTGGTGGACTCGATTTTCACAGGTGAGCTCGAGCAGATGCAAATTAGAGGAGAATTTCAAGAAATTTGACTTCTAGAGAAGCTGGGTAAAGCTAAAAAATCCCTAAGTATCCGTCCTGAGCTCTGTCTTGATTTAAATCTTCATTAATGTCCCTGGCACAGAAAGCAGGTGTTTGCTGATGACATGTGTAGACTGATGGAAGCTCTCATCACTGACAAGGATTAAGGCATCATGAAGATATTACTGTAATACATCTGGAATGAATAGTGTTTTTTAAAAATGCCAGGTCATACCCTTAGGAGCGAGGACCCAGCTCTGCTGTACACTGCGAGCCCTTCAGCTGGAAACAGAGGAGACAGGACTTGTGCTGGATCACTGCTAAAAGACTGAGCTGCTTCTGCGAGGCGGCACAGGCCAGCGTAACCCTGCGACACGGTATCGATGGAGGCAACGGGTTGGGGATGCTAGACAAGCAGCTCCACGCGAAGAAACTGTGCCTGCTTTTGGGATCCTCAGGCGCCAGCGACATCCAAAGAACCGCACCAAACCCGTGGCTAGTTTTATGGCATCTGTTCCATCCCCATTTTTCCATGTCGGGGAAAACTTTTCCCCCCCTCCTCCTTCTCTCAGATTAACTCATTTTCAAACAGCCCGAGTATCACAGCCATTTAATATGCAATTGAATCAACTCTTTGTTGTGGGCTCTGCTCTCTCAAATCTGATCCCACATAAAAAAGCCTTATCTGAATATAATTAAATTCAGAATTGGTTTGTTATGTGTCTCTTGTCTTCACGGATGAAAGAAAAAGCCCTGGAAAACCTAAGTGTGGTCTCAGAACAAACCACACAGTGAGGCTTCCTGAATTTGCAGACATCTTAAAAGAACAGCTCCAAGAGCAGAAATTGCTCTATTCGTTTTAAATTTCAAAGTATTTAATGGCAACTGGAGAAAAAACCAGAACTTTAAGGAATCTTAAAAGGTGATCTAGTGCCTTGCTCCTCTCCCAAGCAAATCATCTGCGTCTTAAGAGCTGCACTGCAGCTGAGGAGATCTAAACGTGCCAAGGAGGAAAGGCTTGTGGGGAAAAGTTATGTCTTTAATTAAAGCAATCAATTTGGTTGGAGAAAAGACAACATACGCACATACACACCACCCCATCCAGAAGCTTGGGAGCCTTCCTCCGTCTGTCTCAGTTCATGAGAATTGTTTGGAGAGTTGTAGGGGCATACAAGAAAATAATCTATGCCCTTCTTGTGAAGGCACACATCCCTCAGCCCATTATAACTGACATAAATATAAGTTCAAACCTTAAAGAGATTTAGAAGATTAAGATCTGCAATCTTTTTCCCGTAAACATCAATCCTGAGACACCCATCTGCAACTTGAAGTCAACACAAGTGTCTTTTTGGCTTAAGGCTGCCTAAAAATAATTTCTGCTCTCAGAAACCTCCTCTTAAATCTGTTTAGTAATTCCCCATTTCAAACGTGTTTTGTCATGCAGAAAACCACGCCAGGCCCAGGCTACATCCTCTTTCGTTTCTGCTGCAAGGAAGACACATTTCCAACGATCTGAATCCAAGTTTCCCCCTCCCTCTCGCCATCTCGGCTCGGACCCTCTGGAGCCGCACAAACCTGAATCCGACTTTGTGGGAGTAATGCAGGCAGTTCTCCTTGACGTGCGTTTGGAAATAGGCCGAGCGGCAGACGGCTCCGCACTCCGGGCAGCAGTACGGGGACTTGTGAGCGTGGATCCTCTGGTGAGCGCAGTAACTGCACTGGTTGGGCAGCATCATCTGGCACACCCGACACATCTGACGGAAGAACGGTTACAACAATTAGTTACTCTCTATTTGCCTTCCCCCCAGCCCCCAATTCACCCTAGAAAACTTTCATGCTTAGAGGAAGCTCCAGCACATTCCTCTAGTATTAGCATTAGCTCTATGAGCCTCCTTATCATCTTTTCCCACAACCACCCTAACGACTTCCACAATTAACCCATGAGAGTATCCATTCTTAAACCATGCCCTCTGTGGTTTATATCCTTGTTTTCCCCTGAAAAAGGAAAACAAAATCTTCCTCCTCTTAGCTCTAAAGATGTTCTGCTTGGTCACTGCTTTCATTTCAGCATTAAGGCACCCGAGAAGGAAAGCACTTTTCTCAACAAGCCCCCACCCTGCACCAAAATCACCCCATAAATGCAGGAAAACATCATTATACTCCGACTGGAAACCCTCAGTGCTGAAGGCAGCGCAGCCCTGACCTGCAGCAGCCTGCTCCACCAAATCCACGCTCCTCTCTCTTGCAAAACTTCTTCAGACCACACGAAATCCAAATTTTCAAAGCCCAGAAACCACACATGCTATGACACCCTTATAGAAACTTCTTGATAACTAGAAATGATGCAAAGACTCTTTCTCTTCATATTTCTGCTCCCTTTATGAAATCCTATTTTTTTCCCTTCCCTGAGAAGAGCCACACTTACTATCACCGCCGCGTTGCAGGAGCAGCATCATTTACTCGATATGTGAAGTTTTTTATGTGGATATATCGTCCCAGTTTGTCAAACCTCTGCTGCCTCTCAAGGGTGTCTCGACTTGTCGGCATTCCTCCGGAGCCCAGGAGGATCATCCTCTGCAGGTTGGACATTACCTGGCGCCTAAGCAAGAGCAGAGCTGGAGCAGACACCAGCCCCCCGGCCTTGAGCCCTCTAGGAGCTGAAACTCTCTTCTGTCGTTAATAAACCCACGCAAAATTACTCCTCTGCTCCTAACTCGCTTAAGAATGAACTACAGCAATCAATTAATTATGGGTTATCAAATCAGGTAATTGAACTACCTCATTTATTCCGCTACAGTTAAAGAAGGTTAGGGGGCTCAGTAGATCAGAGATGGTGAGAAGCTGTACCAGAGGGTACGCCTGCATGCTCAAACGCAGCTTCCAACAGAGCGTGTGCCCACACAGACGGACCAAAGTCCTGCAGGCCTCAGTGCTGGCAAGCAGGGTAGGAACCAGAGATGGAAGCGCTAAATCTCACCAAAAAAAAATAAAAAAAATAAAATCAAGGGCCAGCTTCATTTTCTATACTATCGCCATTTCATGCAGCATCTCTGTGATACTCCACTCCGTAACATCAGTCAAGGAATTGTCAAAACCACTGGAGGTAATAGAAAACATCATTTACAGTGAAATGCAAATCTATGACAAATCTGAAAAGGTTTGGGGTGGGGGGAATGAAAAATTAGGCTCTTGAAGGAGGAAACTGCAAAAATTGCCAAACACATCAAAAGCCTCAGAGACATGATTTGAGACGTGTTGCAACTTTAAATTTAGAGGAGAAAAGGTTTCCCCAGCAAAGAAATAAACGGGTGGAAGAGACCGTATTGTAGAGCCCATGCATGCATCCAAATGCCGTTCACACTAACTCAAGAGTATTTCGGCTCTTCCCCAAATGCTGGAGAAGCCCCCTAATTTCAGCAAAGAACAACAGCACTACTAAGCCCCAGTCTGATCCATGACACGTTTAGTGGGAATGGGAAAACAAGAAATAGAAGTGCGCCCAGGACCTCTCTGTGAGGAACTGAGCAGGACTCTAAGTTCTCCAAAGCGCTCTCAAGTCTTCAAATAAGAGCTACGAGAAGAAATTAATGTTCAGGGCAGTTTTATTGCCTTTTATGGCATTTTTTTCTAACCTGGTCTCGATTTGCAATGGGAAATTTAACTTTTTTGGCATTGTTAAAACAGGACCCCAGAGTGTTTAAAGCAGACTGAGCACAACCACAAGTTGAAAGTACCTCTGCCCTGGTAGCTTAGTGAGAAACATTTTCTCCCCCGATCCTGCTTTGTCAAAGCCAATTTAGTTTCCACTCTAAGGCAGCAAAGAGAGTTTGGGGCTCACCTCTTCCTCCCACTGCCCCCAAAGTCCCCTAGCACACATTAAAAACCTGAATTTTCACTGCTGTGTGTGCTTAGGCTGGAGCTAAAATACACCCAAATTGCCTGATATTTCATGGGCTCCATGCCCAGGTGCTGCTGCCTGGGGACGCGCAGGCTACGGCAGAGGAGCAGCAAGCTCTCCCTACCTCCCTCGTTACTCAGCGAGGATCAAAAATATGGTAACGTAGGGCAAAAAAACGTTTGGGGGAAGGCTAACAAGAGGCATCAAAACTAGCGGTTATCTTCTTCAGGCTCCACAAGAGCAGGAAGCCCGCCAGCAAGTGCGTACGCGTGATATGGGAATGAAAAGCAAGACTCGGCGAGGATAAGGCTAAATGAATTTATTGCGTCTGCAGACGCCGGGGAAGAAGCTGGAAGGATTCCCACGCTGACACCATGCTCTGCGGGGGGGGGACAAAAAAAACAGCCCAAGCCTTCGAGTTCAGATTGTCCCATGGAAGAGACAAGAAGTTAGGGAGTAAACACACAAAACGAAGAACAATGAGTCACAAGGACAAATTAGTAAGAACAAGGCAAACTAACATCTTTAAGCAGCGTTACTTCTGTACGTGGGAAAAGCCAATGCAGCTTCTCTCTTCCTGTTTTTCAAACCCATCCAAGCTCTCCAGAGGAGCCAACAACCCCATGGGTAAGGAGGATCTGACCTGCAGTTGCCACCTGGACTTCCAAAATAGTTTTGCAACACCCTTCACTGAAGGATTTTAAGGAAGCTAAGCTGCCACACGCATAATAAAGGAAGGTTTTCGCATGGATAAATAAGTGGTTAGAAGAAAGGAATAAACAGTCAGTTCTTTGACGGAAGAAGGTGCCCAGAATGTTCTGCTGGGATTTGGGCTCTTCAAAATAGTCTCAAAGTAACTGGGAAAAGGAAGTGAGCAGTGAAACAACACAGATTGATGATCCCAACCCAGTAACTCAGCATTTCAGAGATAAGGGCTGACCACAAAGACCTGCAAGACGACCATACAGGACCGAGACACCAGTAATAAAACCGGCAGGTTATATTTTTCCATTGAGTCGGCTAAGGAAGATAGTAAAGCTGAAAAAGGTTGAGCGGAGGGAAAAAAATTATAACCAGCATCTTTATGCTCCTGCTCATCCTGTTCTTAACACCCGGAGAAGATGCGAGGCCAGAAGTCCTGCCCAGGGGTATTACAGGAGGCGCCGCTCGTCCATTTTCCGGCCGCAGCCGCTGCATTTGGCAGGAGCAAAGGGGCAAGCCGCGCTTGGGCTCCCCCACCGAAAGCTTCAGCTTGGAGACAGAGTGGCTTCTTCTTCTGCTTCGTGTGAGAAATTGTAACTTGGTTCCAGATGTCACATTTTTATCTCTCTCCTAGTTTTCCATGACTTTTCAAAGAAGTCTGGCAGCAATTTGAGACATTCATTAGTCAGTTATTTCTAAAGCACGTTACCAGGATATGATTTTGAGTTGTGTAATGTCTGTGTTTTTCTTATACTCCCATAACCTACACTTTAATCAAGAGTTATTTATTACAAGTTTTCTTTAATTCCGGCTTGCCTGACACATTTCATTTGGGCTTTTCTTCCAGAAGTCACATTCACACACACAAAAATGCTCAGAAGCTCAGCCGCTTCAGAATACTTGATTTTATTCCCATTTTTACTTATTAGCTTCTTCAGAAGGGGGAAAAAAAATTTAAATACTCACTGAAGTAGAGCAAAGGCTGAAAAAACATACCACTTCAAAAAAGTTCATCTATTAAACCCAAGCCTGTGGCCACAGAGGTGTTGGAAAATCAGGAAATACACAGTTAACACACAGTTTTGCTCTGGAGTTAACACACAGTTTTGCTCTGGAAAGTGTCTGCATAGAGGTGGCACCGTTAACCTTTCTGCTTCATTGCAAGGGTTGACTACACAACTTGGCCTCAGATTTGACCCGTTCACGAGCGTGTTTTCTTCCAACCTCCGGCGGTGCAAAGTACCCAGGATCAGAGTCAGAGCGAGCTCCCGACTTGTCACACACAGCCCTCACCCCCAAATTCCTCGCCCAGACAAAGCCTGTGAGCAGCGAGGGCAGGATCGCCAGCAACGCACCACCGAAAGACGAACTTGGGGCACAAAACTCTTTGCTTTCTCTTACTCCCGACACGCAAGTGGGAAGGGAAATGGCTTCAGCATGAGCAAAGAAACTTTACATTGGTTTTAGAGTCTCTGCTGCTATAGAGCGTCAAGTGATGTTGATGAAGTTCACATCTACTGAGGAGATTCCCCAAGACTACCTGGGTCCTCCTTGGTATGATCATCATGTAGCTTCCGCTAAAAACATGGGGCTGCACCGACCCTAAGGCATGGGATCAGGTCTATGAAAGAGGAAAAGATTCGTACGCCTAATGACCTCTAAATCAAACAAACAAAAAAAAACTACTAAGGACTCAGAGTGAAACAGTTAGAGGGGAACAAAAATATTATTTTCGGAACGCAAATGTTTTCAAGAGCTCTTGTCTTTTACATATTCAAACCAAAAATTTCCCCACCAGTGGTGACCCGAAGCCCCAGTTCTTCCCAAATCCAGCTTTTTGTGAGCTTTAATTTTTCTACTTTAGGCAGAGCCGCAGGGGCGGCTGATACTTCTGCAGCTGAGGGATGGCAGGCAGTTAGAGATTAGCAGGATGATTTTGCTATTAAAAAGAAAAAAAAATTAGCAGCAAATTGCTATTTAAAGTTAACCTTTAACTTCACATCAGCTTTCACTTGCTGCCTCCCTGGGATAAATGCCAGCAACCTGCACCCTTCCGCACAGATGCTCCAGCCGCAGCGGTGCGCTGTGCCGGCTGCGGCAGCACCGCTGGTCTCAACACCTCCCTCTCCGCAGCCCTCTGCGCCCCTTCCTCGCCTCCCGCCGGCGCCACCGTCCCCTGGGACACACCACGGCCAGCATCCAGACACTCAGAGGATTATTTTTGACTTGGTTTGTTTCAAGCATCCAGGTTAGAATGCTGCTACATGAAATTTTACCAGTGCAAGGAGAAGCGTCAAGCAGAGAATTTCTTTTACTGTCATCGCGATAACTAAACTCTGCTGCTCCCCAGGCTCTCTGCGAATGAACAGGCACCATTGCGTTAGTATGTTCAGTTTACAGATGAGAAAAAGCATACAACAGAAACTCAAGATTATTAATTTGAAGAAGAAAAATCTAGAACCTAACGGATACCCTAAAAACAGTGTGTTCAAGTTTCAGTAACAGAATAGGTGCCAAGTCCAATCCTAACGTAGAAGTTTTGTCTTACATCGCCATACTCGAGCCCAGCAAAGGGCTTTCTTGGTTCCAGTTGCCTATTTTAGGACATCAGCCAATGCCACTGAGGGAGTCTGCTTGGCCTTCAGCCTACAGGATGCCACCACAGGACACCCTTAAACCCAAAACCTCTCCCATCCACCCTCTCCTCTGCTACCCCCAGCTTACTCCCCCTCTCGTCTATTCATCCTCAGCCCCACCGTTGCACCCCACTCCTCCGGGCAGCCCCGTTCACTCCCATTTCTATTCCCGCACCTCGCTCATCACTCAGCGCTCCCAAACCCAGCGTCCTCCCAGGCCTTCACCAAGGCCAACTCTACACACACACACATAAACACATACATAAAAATCATCTCAAGACACTAGGGTGCTTAAACCTCAATAAAATAAGACATCTGACTCAAACCTTATTCCCTGGAAATTAAGGCTGTTCAATAAACAAAAAATACATTTTTGCCTACGTGGAAAACTCTCTGGTTAAAGTGTCAATGCAGACCCAGAAACTTGACAGTTTTAGGAAAAAAAATGGAATCGCAATGGAAAAAAACACTAGCATCACAGATCTTAGACAATGTTTCATCAAATAAGTTTAATTCTGAATTTTCTCAGCTGATACCTCTTATCTCATTATGATCTCAGCTGTAATTTCAAGAATTTCAGTTTCTATATATTTTCTTCTGACCCACTCTATTGGCTTTACAGGGTAAGGTTTTGGTAGCAGGGGTCCGCAGGGGTGGCCTCTGGGAGAAGACACCAGAAGCTATCCCCAGGTCAGGCAGAGCCATCTCCAAGATGCCTTTGACATCCTCCACCAGATTCAATTCCAGGTAGTCTTCGTCTTTCCTACATCATCCCTGCATACTTGGATAGGACCTCCATATTCCTCCCAGGTTACTTGTCCCCATTTCCACCTTCTGCACGCTCCCTTTTAAGTCTGAGATTTGCCAAGAGCTCCTTGTCCATCCATGCAGGCACTATGTCATTTTTGCATGACTTGCTGTTTGTTGGGATGGACTGCTCTTGAGCCTGAAGGAGGTGGCACTTTAGCACCAACCTCCTTGGACAAGTCCAAGGGACTTGTCTTCCCTTCAGGGCCTTATCCCATGGGACTGCTTCAAGCAGATCCCTGAAGAGGCCAAGTTCCACTCTCCTCAACTCCAGCATTGTGATCTTGATTTTTGTCCTCAGGACCCTGAACTCCACCACCTCGTGGTCACTGCAGCCAAGGCTGCCTTTGATCTTCACATCCCTAAAAAGACCTTCCTTGATGGTGAATATGAGGTCCAGCAGAGCACCTCTCCTTGCCGAGTCCCCTATCGCTTGGGCCAGGAATTTGTTATCAATGCTGTCCAGGAACCTACAGGACTGTTTATGTCCTGCTGGGTTGTCCTACCAGCACATACCACACCAGCTGAAGTTCCCGGTGAGGACCAGGGTCTGTGAACGTAAGCCTGCTTCCAGCTGTCCGCAGGCAGCCTCATCCACTCGTTCCTCCTGGCCAGGCGGCCTGCAGCAGACACCCACTACAGGGTCACCCGCACCGGGCTGCTCTCCAGTCCCCACGCATAGGGGGCTGCTCACCCACCCCCAGGCAGAGCTCCAGCATCCAGCTGCTGCCTCACATCAAGGACAACTCCCCCTCTGTCTTCCTGGCCTCTCCTTCCCAAGGAGCCCGCGGACGCACGTCACACCACCTCAGGTGTGCAAGCCGTCCCACCACCTCCCTGTGATGCCAGCAAGATCAGAGCCCTGCGACTGCACACAGATCTCCAGGGCCTCATGTTTATCCCCCATGCCACATGCACTGGCACCAGACACTTCAGAGGGCCACCTCCTCCCCACGCCAGCAGGACTGGGCAGACCACCACCTGGGCTCTCATGGTCACCGCCCCCAGAGCTCTGCAGTCACTTCTGATGTTCTCCAGGTTGCCCCTGGCAGCATCATTGGTGCCTACATGGAAGAACAACAGAGGAGCAGGAGCCTCTTTGTGCCAGAAGACATCAGCTTGAGCCTCAGATTCCATCCTACCTGAGACAGACTCTGCCTTTACCTCCAGTTGTCCCCTCCTCCTTTCTCTCAGCCACGTCTTGACCCCAGTTTGCACCCATGCTCATTCTTCTCTTCCCCCCATACAGGTCTAGGTCCCCCGGGGGCTGCAGGACCACCAGGGCCAGGTGAGGAAATGTGGGTGGGAAGGAGGAGAGGGTGGGATTCTTGCCTTGGGTGGCAGCGGATCACACACTGCTTGAAGCAGACCATGGAGCCGCACCCTAGCTTTTCTTCCTCCCTAGCCTCTCCTCCTCCTCCTCCTCCTCCTCCCCAGGCTGTTTTGCCCTCGGGGTGCAGGCTCTCACTCCTACCCTGCCACTCACTCATCTCTTTGTCTGCACTCCCACCCATGCCTGCCCGGAGCTCCATTCCCTCAACATGCTTTCATCACAACATCCTCCATCCCTTCGCTTCTACAAAATCCAGAGGGAAAATTTCCATATAAAACAAAGTCTGTCCTCCCTAGTACCTAAGGACTGCATTAATCACCCTTGGTTTGGGAGAGGGAGAAAGCAGGGCTTTATGGAGCCAAGGGAATTTTTGTTGATTTTCAATCCTCTTGTTCTCTAAATTAAAACATGAACACACGGGGGGGGCGGGGGGAAGAGAAAAATAGCAAAGATATGGCTGCTGTCATTCTTGCTTGCTATTTTTCTGCTGGGAAATTACCAGTGCAGCATGTGGTCCTACTAGCTTCTGGCAAGTTTTAGCCAATAAATTATAAAGCATTGATTTAAGAAGGGGAAGGAAGAAGAAAAAGAAAAGGCAGCAATAAAATTGCTTTTAAATAACCCAGTGTAGGTGGTGCGTAAACAGGGTATGTCACGACCCATTGAAAAATTCTTATTGGACAAATATAGGGTGACAGAAGAAGAAAAACAGGGCAGAACAAAAGCACATAGGTGCAAGAAAATTCCCTAGTGTACATTACGTACTTTATTCAAGTTCCCAGCTACCTCCGTGGATTTTGGGTGGTGAAGTCAAAAAAGACCAAAAAAAAAAAAAGTATGAAACATCTCTGGTTACCAGTGGATGGACAATTATGCCCAAGAGGGGCAGGAAGTACTGTGAATTCTTGCACATGTTACTGTGCACTGGTCTGTCCTTGCCAAAAAAACAAATAAGCTCTATCTCAAAACCCGTTTGTGTCTTTTGTTCATTACTTCTGCTGCGAACCCCTTCCAGAATTCACTCCTCTGATGATTACAGACCGTCCTCTAATTTTCTGTGTAAATCTATTTCAGTGTGTCCTTGCATCACTGTTGCCCCTAAATTAAAAAAGCTCTTTTCTATAAACAGAGTGTCCTTTGTATCCACTCTCACTCTATAAGGAAAAGCACATCTAGAAGGAAGGCACCAGGAGCTGCATGAGTTTTGCTCATCTCCTGTAATTTGAGCCCAGCCCTGAAAATTCAAGATAAAAAAAAACATCTGATGCTGAGGAACTACCCAGGGCGATCCCTGCAAGTATGGGAAGCACTTCTTTTCTTGCAGATTTAGTTCCTGGTGGAAAAAAAGTGCCACAACCCTCACCTTAATACTGCATCTACTTCAGTACTGAAGAAGACCCACCCTCATTTACCAGGCCTTTGCCAAGCTAAACTCATAAAGGTTTTCTAATTTCCCCTCAAGAGATCATCTTTCCATTTCTCTGGCCATTCTTCCCACACTCATTCCAGTTTATCCCTGATAAACAAAACACCACACTCTTCTCCAGCTGGGTTACTTCTGACAGGGAATATCACTGCTGGTAACCCTGACTGGTGCTGCACATTACCATAAATCCCCTACACTACCGCGTCATCTTGGTCATCCAGAGTCTTCCTGTGACCAAACACACACATCCTGCTGTTCAGCTGCTTCATCCCACTCCTACTTTGTCTTCAAGATCATCTAGGTCCTCCTGTAAAATATTCCAAATTTGTCATGATTTCCTAATCTGTTGGTTCAACAAGTTCTATAGAATCATAGAATTTGGGGGGTTGGAAGGGACCTTTAAAGGCTGTCTAGTCCATCCCCATGGACATCTCCAACTAGACCAGGTCGTCCAACCTGACCTTGAATGGTTCCAGGGATGGGACATCTACCACTTCTCTGGGCAACCTGGGCCAGTGTCTCACCATCCTCAGCAAAAAAAAATGTATTCCTTCTATCTAGTCTAAATCTTCCCTCTTTTAGTTTAAAGCCACTAAAGCCACCCCTCGGGAGGCCTCACAAGCTGCAGTCACCTCCCTTTCCCCTGATTCTGCCCCAACCTCCTTCAGCACAGCCGTTCCCCACATGGCACTCTAACAACCATCTCACTGACCAGGAAGCAGATTAGAATCTACTAATTTCTCTACTCCAAAAATAAATTATAGAAATGTATATCAGATTAATTTGGCATAAACTACATCAATTTAATTATCTCACACCCCCCCCCAACAAATAATAATCTTGCTCTAGAAGATAACACCACTGTCGTCAGACCAAACACACCTGAAGTTACACAGAACATCTGCCACCAGCCTTTGAACATCTGGACAAGCATAATGCCTACATGTAGCACAGTTTCTCATCTGAACAAAACCGAACCCACCAGATACTCAGATTCACATACGGCTTTCTTCTTGCAGTTCTGCGATCACAAAGCAGTAAACCGATCCCATCAAGCGACTTGATTCACATGGTTGCAAAAATTGTAAAATTGGCCTCATTAGTCTCTTAAAAAAAGGAGCAAAGTAACTGAAATCAGTTATGACAATCCACTCAAAACATACATCCAGTAAATCTATTTATTTGTTTCCATTTCTGAAGTGGATTAGGTCACCACTTGCAAAGCCCGTACCCTCCCTCAGAGCCACAGAGATCTGCAGTATTTGGCTGAGATGAACTGCCCTCCCTATATGCATATTCTATATAAAAACAATCCAGGTAGGATTTTCCTGCTGTACTTTGCACAAGGGCAATCATGCAGCTGCCACAAGTCCAAAATGCACCATTAAGGTCAAGCTCTCCATAATTTTCCTAAGGGTCCTTCCACTCCACCCTTGCTTCCTCTCCCTTGCTCCACATCTCCTCCTTTCCTGGCTGTCCAGACCATATCCATATCTATCTTCCTTCCTCCAAAACAACCATGACCCAGCAATGTCATCCTCATTTTGTCCACACTGAGGAAACTCATTTACCCATTATCTGTCCTATTACCACGGGGGCTACCCAAGGCCATTCACAAATATAAGACCAAGTATTTCTCAAGCCAACAACTGGAACAAACAGAAAACCCAACAATCGCCTTTCAAACAGCTACAGGAAAGGTGAAGACCTCAAAGTAATTCACAAAGTCATGGTAAGAAATTCCATTTAAAGTGAGAAGTCTTAAGTATCAACACAGGGTAAGTCCTCTAGTGGAGCAGAGCCAGCTTAGGCTGTTCCTCCTCCCCAATCCAATCACTCCTGCCTCTCACCACAGCTTGCTTGACCTTCAGCTTCCGGATAACTGAAAGGATCACACTGAAAATAAGCCTTTTCCCTGTTGTTTCTTTTCTTCATCAACCCTGTTGGATCAACCCTTCCTTCTTAACAAGGTGACATATCCACTCCATATCAGGTCTAAAGAGGTTTTTGAGTTAAAAGCATCACAACTGAGCACTTCTTTCAAAGTCTGCTCAGTTTCTCAAGTTATGGTCATGTTAGATGTGCGTGCCATGGGTGATAGTCCAGATTTGGTGTCATTTGGCAGGAGAGCGTCTAAGAACATTGATGAGGGTTGGACTAGATGATCTTTCGAGGTCCCTTCTAACCCTATGATTCTATGATTAAAAATCCACCTAGTTTATTCTCCATAGGTCAGGGGTGTCCAACTTCTAGTACAAATCCAGGTGCTGCAGATAAATCACTTTTGCCCTTGGTCTTCAGTCAAAGCCACTCTTTCCCCTATACCATCACCTATCCTTCCCAAGAATCCTCTTTTTGGAGACAGTTTGGTACCAAGCACCTGAACAGTCACAGATTATAAACTTTAGGCCGTTAACACATTGGGGACCTGCCCTGTTATTTCTTTAAGCTCTTTAAAATGCCTAAGTCAAGCCATAGCTCTACAGAGAAAACATCAAGATACTCCACACTACCTCAAGCAGGCATGGCAAAGTTTGTGTCTGAATTCTGGGGTTCAGTAAGAAATTAAAAAATAAAAGAAATTTCCAAAATGCTAGAGTGCCATTTCTTTTGTTAGCTTTAAGAAATGATGACAATCTCTCCCCCACGCCCCATACAGTTGCTTCTAAACCAACGTTTCAATGCAGTGAGAAAAACATCAGGTACGGAGGAAGAAATACATGCTGATTTTTCCTCAAATATGCAACATTATGATAAACACTAATTAGTCTCTTGAGATCCGGGGATGCAGTTCATGTCTGAGCTTGCCCACAGCTGTTACCACCAGCCCTGCATCCTGGCAGACTGTCCTGCAACAGCGGCTTGCTCCACATCGAGCACAGGTACACGACTATTTTTCAATTAGACGTACCAGTATATAAATGAACAGCTTCTGCCATGTGGACATAGTGCTTCTGATCCACTCCTGGGGCCACCAGAAGAGTTGTTACGCTGAATGCAGGTCTTACGTCAATGCCTTTCTCACCAACGCAATTTCTACCACTGCTCCAAAAAACAAGTGACCTGCCACAACTCTGAAGATGGAAACCAGAGTTTTCAACTGCTTCTACCATGCGAGAAAGCGTTTGTGAAATCAGCCACTGGATCTTCGCCAGCTCCTACCAGCATTCCTCTTTTTTTCTGACCAAAATAAAAATAGCAGCCCAAGCAATTAGGTTCATTAATGCAGAGTCAGGGATATCCACAGCACCTTCTCAGAATGGGTTTGGTCAGTTCATGTTTTCCTATTTCAGGAACTTACGTGGCACACTCGGAGGAGCCTTACCTACGCCCTTCCCACGCCACATTTACTGTCAGACTCACTTAACACCCCTGACAGGCAAACCCATCAGCTTCTCGCGCCTCATTACTGACAGTGGCCCTGCAGTGTGCTACCCAAGTGAGACATGGGATGTCAGGGTAATCCACACCTTCCTCCCACCGCCCCGAGAAGCTGAGCGTGGTACCCACCGATGCAGGGCCCCCTGTGAGACCACCGAGGCTCACCCATGCTCTTCCCCCTCAGCCCATGACACCACATACCGCGGGTACTGGTAGGAGGCAGGGGGATGGTTTCCATTAGCTACTGCTAAATCTGGAGGCACACAGTTACAGGCATATGGGCACAAACTCTTATTTCCTTTATAAATGTAATAGCTTTGCTGGAACAGATGTTTCGGGAGCAGCACGGAGCACCACCGTGCAGTCTGGAGGACAGCAGATACAGCAGAAAAAGACTCCCAGAGCAATGCATGCATCCCATTGAGTATGAGCATGGGAAGATCAAACAGGGAGGAGATGGTTTTACAAGCTCTAACATCACTCTTTTTCCAGTTTTTCAGTGCTTCTATTCCAGAAAAATACTACAAAAATAATCGCACATCTAGCAGACCTAACCTGAAGCAAGAAGCTTAAACTATTGGTTAAGTTACAGGATAATTTATTTGATTACAAGCTAAAAATACTATCAGACAAGCCTTCTCTCTTTAAGGAACTCTTGAATTGATAATCCCACAATAAAAATAGGAGATACATTTTTAATGTGACTGATTAACATTTTAGCTCACTCTGGAGCACTCACTCTATCCCTTCACCTGAAGGTTTTAATTCCAGACTGCTGACATTTCCCAAAAACGCATTATAGTTGAAAAATACGTTACAGTGTTGACAGAGCACAGTACTTGCTGGTCTGCCTTGAGCAAGAAACCTAATTACGCGGCCGCGCGGATCCCTTCTGGCCTCACCATTTTTCACGACATAAAAACCATCCAGTCATAATCTCTTTTTTTTCCCACTGATGATGAATTAAGGAGAAAGATAACGAAGCATCTGAACGGGACCGCGGCGACCTCAATACTCCCGCAAGGCATTTGAGAAGCAAGGGGAGGCTCTGCAGCATGCAGGTACTACGATGGCTGTGGCAGAGACTGGCGGCCACCTCTCCGCATGCCTGCTGTTGGCATGGGGTCCACTCATGGAGCTGGTGGAGGAGACGGCACTGGGAGCCTGCCAGTTCTGCTGGCAGCCAGAGCGATGTAGAAAGCTTTCACCTCATCTAAAGAGATAAGGAGAAAGGCTTCCTCCTCCTGCTCAACTTCAGGTTGGTTTATACTTAAACAGGATCAACCGTATCTTCCAAAAGAAAAAACATAAACAAAGCACATTGTCTTAGTACACAACGAGGAGCATGTCCTCCTCTTCGGCAGAAACCTAAGCATGAGTTTCAAAGGGGATTCAGACATCCCCAGCTGCACCTACATGGGAGGCCTGCAAAGGTGGCGGAGATCCGAGCAGGGCAGCACTGGAGCAAGGCGGGAAGCCACTCACAAGGCTTTTCAGCCCCCCTGGGCATCGACTTGTCCCTCATCCGCCCAAAGGGCAAAAATAGCCAAAAACAGCCTTCCCACCGCACTGCTCGTCTCTCAGACACACTAGCAGTACAAATAGCACCCAGTGTTCAAAGCATTACAGGGAGGATTTTGGCACAAGTTTTAGGAAAGGTAAAATTAAATTATGTCAGATCTCCTCCAGCCGCATTTAGAGTGCAAAAGCCTGTTTCAGGTAATGCTCCTCTGGTGCTCCCCTACAGCACTCTTGCTCGCCTCATCAAGTGATCTTTGATCTCCAACACCTTCCTTTGGTGCTCAATAATCTCCATAGTCACCCACTTTTTACTGGCAAAGGGTGAAAAGAGGGCAAGCAAGTAACACAAAATGGCTCTTCATGCGCACGCGTCTGGGCTCATGCGTATCCCAAATCCTCCCCACAAGCACTTTTTTAGGCAAAGTGACTCATTTGCCACTATGATTCCTATTTTTTCCCCCCTCGAGGACAACCTCTTTAAACATGGAGAGATTTAACTAATAACATTAAAATGATGACTTACCAGTATCTCATTATCTTCTGAGGTTCTCTGGTAATGAGCTGCTAAAGCAACGTAATCCTGCACCTGCTTGTTACACTCTAAACACTTAAGTCCATGACGGATTAGTCTCCATGTGTCCGTATAGAGAGGTAAGGCTGGCTGAGTGTTCCCAGAAATTCCTACCCCACCTCCTGAAGCAGCACTGGGCTTTTGCGAAGGAGACAGCGAGTGCAAAGTCTGAGGAGCCAGAGAGGCTGAAGAGCTTGTAGGAGAAGGTGAAAACATTTGGTCTACAGAAATTGGTTTCATTAGCAGCTGAGAACACTGCATGATAAATCCTTTGCTCTTATGATCTCTTGCATGTTTAAGCAAGCTACACTTATTAAAAAAAAGGAGCATGGTTGAACACTGAGTGCACATGACTTCAATATGAACGCTGCGTCTACTATAGTGTTGAGTCAGGCTTTTCTCTAAGGCAAACGAGTCCCCACATTCCAGGCAACAATACCCAGAGGCAGGTAAATTAATACTGGTGTCAGGCGGAGGGCTAAGGTTTGGAGTATATGTTGGCACGGGATTGGCACTGTGTAGTACTTTATTAAACGCCTCCACGACGACGGGAGCGGCTTTCTTGACTTGGTGCACCAGCGGCACAGACATCTGTGTCACCTGAGGCTGATTCCGCCTCTGTGCGGATGACTTTGCTGTAACAGAAGCAGCAACACTATGCGGGACTAAGTTGAGATTTGCCAAGTGCACGGCTTTGGGAACAAGGCTGGAAGTGGTCACGTTGGACGGCTGCACCACAATACCCTGATGTTGCCTCTTAACACCTACTTTTATGGCTCCGCTGCCGCAGTTTGGCAGTGGGGACAAGGACACAGTACATGTGCTGCTTGCGGCAATATCTGCTTTCATGCCGTCTCCGTAAGGACTTCCTACATTTGACAGTTGGATAGTCACAGCAGCCCCGGTTTTGGCTGAACTCTTGCTAGCCTCGCTTTCCAGAACTGCACTAGTGTCAGGGGATGGGAAAGATTTGATAAACTCCTCGGCAGATGAGGTTTCCATAGGTGACTCTTCTGAAGATTTGCCCAACTCATCACTTTCTGGCAAAATTCTAGTTACAGTTCTTTTAATTTCACCAGAGGATGTCTTGATAGTCTTTATTCTAACTTTGGGAATAGCCGGTGGAGAGCCAGCTGCCATGGAAGGAGAGCCTTTCCCACTGCTGTCGCTGCACACACTTCGAGGACTCTCGGGCTGCTTGCTGGCCTTCCTCACCGCCTCTAAGGGGCTCCGGGGACTCTTTGGTGACTTGGGCATTTTTGGACTTCCCTTTGTCCCATCTTTAAAAGGACCGGGTTCCTTGGCAATGTTTGGCTGATCGCCTTTTGGAATACACGCAACCTTTTTGGCCTGAAGAGCTACTAATGCCGCCACGCAGGATGACAACTTTGAATGAGTTGGCTTTAACCTCTGGCGAGGCGGTACCGACGAAGACATGTTCAGCTCGGGCACAGACCCCTTACCTTCTCCTAAACTATTGTGAGGGAGCTCTCCAAACACCAAGCCTTCTCCAAGAAAGCTGCTGGTATCTACAAAGTCCTTGCTTGACTCCACAAATCTCTCCATTGCTTTGTCTTGTTCTCTCCTGCTCGTTTCCAGCCGATTCTCCAGCTGGCAGTGGATTTCCATCTTTTGTTCCTTTTTACAGTATTGATCAAACATGCTTAATTCGGGCTCTGGTACCTTCCTAAGATGATCCAGTACTGAAGGCCCTGTCGGCATATACATCGAAGGCGGTGGAAAATACGGCGTTTGGGCATGTTTGGGTTTATCACCAATACTGTTCTCTTTGAACGCGTCCTCTGGTTCAGGGCTGGAAATCGGGCTAAACTGACTAAATGTTGGCAAAGGCTCTGACTTGGACTGGTCCAGTTTATCAGAGTAACTTCTTGAGCTGTCGCCATTAATAAAAGTTGACTCAAACTTGCCATAATTATGCACTAAAGTGTGAGCTTCCGATGGCAAATCGGACCCACGGAACCCGTTGTGTAGCAGACCAGTCCCCAGGTGATTCCCCTCTTTCTCTGCTTCGAAGGACTCCTGGCGACTCGTGTTCTTCACTATCACACTCACAACAGGAGCATCAGAGGGAGGCAAAGAGTGGGATAAGGACACATTCTCGTCTATGCAGATTCCCGATGACTTCAGGTGATTCTCGTTCTCCTCCCCAGCTGATGGGATGGTCTCCTTGGCATCAAGGCTAGTCGGATCGGGGATGTCAAAAGCAGCCAAGAGGTCATCAAAGTCTGGGGTTTTCATGTCCCCCATGATGAAAGCTACAATCAAAAGCAAACAAAACACTTTGTCAGGTACATTCCCCCCCAAGGACAAACTTTGCAAGGCTCATTTGCATAAACATCTTATGTGACAAAAAACACAACTGCCCAGAACACTATCGCAGCAGGGCACGAAGGCTAGAACCATCCGCGGCAGACACTTCAGCTTCCATTTTAACTACTCCAAGATTGACTGTGTATACACAAAGATATTAGCCCAGCTTTTTCAACACAGCTTTCAACGTAACAGTGGCCGTTCCGCAGGGCATCACGGGGAAGGAACCTCTCCTGCCCTTGCCGTGCCTGCAGGATCAGCAAAGGCTTGGGTCCCATCCTGCTCAAGCGGGCAGGGGAGAAGTGACAGGAGCTGTTCACTCCTGTCCTGCAACACAGTCTGCACTCACCAGGTTGTGGGCAGAGCTGCTGCTCCTGGTGTTTCAAGCAACGTGGTGGGAGACAGCATCCCCTTCTCCCAGGGTCCCTGAGAGCAGAGATGGTTCAAACATGACCTTTTAGATGACACTAAGCTCATGCAGGGGACATCTTTTCAACCTGTCAGATGCATCACTACTCCAAAAACAGCCGTTGCCGCGAGCCTCAACAGAAAAGATTCAGGAGTACATTAGTACTGGGTTTCTTTTTTGTTTGGTTGGGATTTTTTAGAGCTAATAGGCAACAATCACTGACGATTTCTCAACAGATCGTCACATCTGAAGAATTAGTCCTCCTTCAAGGAAAAAAGGCTGGAGTAAACAGGTGGCCCAAGAGAGACAGGCCTGAAAAGTGAGACGATTCCCTACCCCGAGCAATTTAAATAATAGAAGTCTTCAGTAAATATTTCAATACAGCAGCTCAAAGCACGGTAAACCAAGCAGGGTTTATTTGAAACAGGGGCAATCCTTAATTAGGTAATGATGTGAGGCAAAACTGCCCAAAGACAGAATAAAGGATCGTACCCAAATCATAACAAGAGATGGCATTCCCAGACAGCTCTCCCTTTGTAAGCCCTCCAGAAGGGAAGTGGGGGCTCAAACGCTCGCCACAGAGACCTGTGACAGCAATAATCAAGCTCTGATGAGATGCATAATGAAAACTGACAGCAGAGCATTACTTGAACATTTGTGTTCACTACTGTCAGGGATACAGCTTTTTCCCCGTTTAATCAAAATATTTTCAAGTTCATGCAATATATATTGCACCATATTGTGATATATATCCCAAATAATTAATAAGGCATTCTTCTAATAAACGTTCCATCTAAACCCCAAATTTGTGTGAACTGATATATGCAGGGGAGGAAAAAAAAACCACGAAGAGCGTCAATTGAACTAGGAGAGCAGCAGTTCCTGCTTGGCAAGGAGCACCCATGGGCAAGGTAAGTCCTGCCACGCTCCCTTGACTTGGGCTGCACCAACGCTGCCAAAGCCAGCGGCAGGTGAGGGAGACGGAGAGGGCGGCAGGAGCCCAGGAGAAGGGGGAAGAGCTGGGAGCAGAGGTGAGGGCAGAGAGAATGACCCTGGGACAAGGTGGAGGAAGAGAAAGAAAATACCTGATGCCTTCTCAAAAGGCCCCTGATTTAAGGCTGCTTTCATTATTTACAATTGGGTTTAGGAGTTTGTCAAGCGTCCCATTAAAAACAAACAAAGCGCAACCCATCCTGGCAGAGTGCTGGTATGGGGAACAATTTACAGAGCTGGGCCAGGAGAAATCACTTCAGCACGGAAGAGGAGGACATACTGGTCTTTGAGCTTTAGTGCAGCCGTGCCTACAGACAAGCCCCGGAGGTGTTGCTTTGGTTAATCTACTGCAAAACACTCTGCGGAGATTTACTTGGCTTAAGAGTGGCTCGCTGTGGTTCAGCTTAAACTTGTTCTCGTTCTTAAGTTAAACCACAAATATGAATGTCCGCAGAGGGCTGTGCAATAATTTACAATCACATCCCTCAGCAAGGTAGAGCAGCTGTGCGTTAAGCCCCTGGAAGCCCAGAAGATTATCCACGTGCTTCACATCACCAGCACTTGATAAGGACTTTTGAAACATGGCAAATTACTGCAGTTGGCAAAAGCGTGGACCTTAAACTTCCACTTCCTTTGAGTGGGAAAACTCGTGCCAGCTGGGAGAGAGCTAGGCACCGCTCGGCTCCCAAGATTTCTGGCACACAAATCCTTCCGCAAGAAAGACGTTTCATCCATAACCTGGAGTGCCTAAGTTGCATATAGAGAAAAATGAGCTTGGCAGTCACTCTTGATTTTCTGTTCTCACCCCCGAACGCCCATCTACATCTTCGGACACGGCAGTGTTTTAAAATACAAGACAAAATAAATCCCAGTTACCTGCGGCATTACAAAATAAGCTTTTCTTAGAAGAAACCTTGCATTTTCAGGAGCTTTCATGTACGTCTTTGAATCCTATAAAAGACTAGTTTATGCTTTTTGCTATTATGGGAGCACAAGTCTCTACTCAAGTATTTCTCAAAAACATTGCACCTTAAACTTGTCGTACGTGAAGCTACAATTCCTCAAAATGAAGCAAAATTGGACCCAGATTCTAGAGAAGACCAAGTGTCCTGCCGATAGAAGTGATCTTTAAATGACACAAACCTCATATTTTGACTAAACACCATTTATTTCTGTTCTCAGATGACAAACAGAAAAAGTATAGTATAAGAAATTGCGTCAAAGCCTCCTGCAAACTGGCTTGTGAGGAAAGCTGAAAACAAAGACCTCCATCCTTACTCCACCCTTCTTGTGCAAAGGACTTGCGTTAGAACCCAAGCTTGGAATCCAGTTTTCTCTCTGCTTGCCTATGAAAACATGGAGACTGAGATTTGCAATGCAATAGGTGAGTAAAATGAGCAACGAAGGAGGGCTTACAGAGTAGAACGCATGCATTTCGATGCGCAAAACCAACCTCACAGCAGCACGTTTCTCCAGGAGGCAGGGAACCTAGAAGCCTCCAAGCCATGCAAAAAACCCTGCAAACTCACTGGAGGCAGTCCATCAAACCCCAGGGCCTTCTGCTGTGGCTGAGCCTCAAAACTCCGCTGCCGGGCAGAGGTGCCGCAGGACCAGCGTGCCACACGTGCGCCATACAAACCTTTTACTGGCGGTGCTATTCCTGGGGGCTTTCGGAGATCTGTGGTAGCTCCTCTGCAGCTTTCAAACCAACGCGGACCATACTGTTCAAGATTGCCACCTAAGAGGAAAGCATAAAGACGCAATTACACCAAAGTTATAGGAAAATAATATTAATAATAACCCAAACAACATCGAGGGACAAGGGAAAGGGTCTGCCAAGGGCTGCTTTCCTGGGTCCAGAGGAGGCTGGCGTCTCCCGGAGCAAGGTGGCGAGGGACAGCGCTGGGAAAGCAGGGATGGAGGGGCCGGGGGGACACACACACCCCAGCTGACCGGGCAGCGGTAACGGGGGAACGGCAGGCGGTGGAGGATCGCACCAGCGGCTCCCGACGGGACCCAGCGCTTTAACACCCGGGAAAGTTTCAGCAGCCCCGTGTGGCAGCGGGGTAACGCTGTGAGGGGCCCGGGGGTCGCTCG
>VXBO01006344.1:58281-106783 GCA_013400135.1 Rhinoptilus africanus
CCCCGCTCCGGGGCGCTGCGGGCCGCGGCGGGGGCGGCCCTGAGGGCCTGCATCGCCCCGGGGCGGGGGAGGCCTCGCCCACCTTCCCCTCAGGGCTGGCTCTGACAGGAGGCGGCCCGCCGGCCTCCGCAGGCCCTGCCCAGCTGCCTCATTCTTCCATGTATTTTTAAGGTTTTGTGTTCCGTTTGTTTGTTTGTTTGTTTTCCCTCGCCACAAGGCGTTTCCCAGCTCGGCTCTTCCCCTCGCCTCTGGCCGTCAAGGCTGAGGAGGTTTTGCTCGCCATTCGACTAATTGGCCTGGAATTTGTCGCCGTCTCTTCACAAACGGCCTTAAGATTTTCACACACACACACCCCCGCTCCCCAGCACAGGCCGTTTGGATTTATTGACTGTCACTGCTAATCGCTCGGTGGCTTAGCTGGTAGAACTCCCAGGTGCGCACTATCAAGTCCTGCAGTTAGAAAAAAAATAATAAAACAAGGGTAATGGTTTGTGCATGCTAAGTTCCACAGCGATGGATTCGCTGCCCGTGGAGAGCTGCGCCCTTTGCTGGGCTCACCCCTGCGAGAGGGACCGGGGTCTGGCCAGGGGCCACCAAGGTGGTGATGGGACCTCAGGGGTGAGGCCGGGCTGAGCGCGGGGACTCAGCCCGGGGAGCAGGAGGCTCCGGAGCGTCTCGCTGATGCCTACAGACACCTGAAGGGACAGTGCGGAGGACCAGGCTCCTCTCAGAGGTGCCCGGGGCCAGGGTCAGAGTCTTTGGGCACCAAATGAAGCACAGGAGGTTCCCTCAACACCAGGAAACACATTTCTCTGTGAGGGTGACCGAGCGCTGGCACAGGTTGCCCAGGGAGTGGAGACTGTGGAGTCTCCATCCTTGGAGGAGTTCAAAAGCTGGACACGGTCCTGGGCAACTAGCTCTAGGTGTCCCTGCTTGAGCAGGGGCTCGGAGCAGATGACCTCTGGAGGTCCTGTCCAACTCGTTTGTTTGGTTTAACCCTGGTCGCCAACTCAGCACCACACTCACTTCCCCCCGAGAGGATGGGGGAGAGAATCAGAAGAGTAAAAGTGAGAAAACTCGTGGGTTGAGATAAAGACGGTTTAATAGGTAAAGTGAAAACTGTTTATTTACACGCACACGCAAAGCAAAACAAGGAATTCATTCACCGCTTCCCGTCGGCAGGAAGGTGTTCGGCCATCTCCAGGAAAGCCGGGCTCCATCACGCGTAACGGTGACTCGGGAAGACAACCGCCATCCCTCCGAATGTGCCCCCTTCTCCCTTCTTCCCCAGCTTTATGTGCTGAGCAGGAGTCATACGGCACGGGGGGTCCCTTTGGGCAGCTGGGGTCAGCTGTCCCCCCCGTGTCCCCTCCCGGCTCCTTCTCACCCCCAGCCCGTCGCTGTCGGGGCCACGGGAGGAGCAGGAAAGGCCTTGGCTCTGTGTAAGCGCTGCTCAGCAGGAACTAAAACATCCCAGTTATCAACACCGTTTTCAGCACACATCCCAAACACAGCCCCATGCAAGCTACCGTGAAGAAGATTAGCTCTACCCCAGGCACTACCAGCACAGAGCTGTTCAAAAGCCCCCTGGATTTCCTGGGCAACTGGCTTTAGGTGNTGTCCAACTCGTTTGTTTGGTTTAACCCTGGTCGCCAACTCAGCACCACACTCACTTCCCCCCGAGAGGATGGGGGAGAGAATCAGAAGAGTAAAAGTGAGAAAACTCGTGGGTTGAGATAAAGACGGTTTAATAGGTAAAGTGAAAACTGTTTATTTACACGCACACGCAAAGCAAAACAAGGAATTCATTCACCGCTTCCCGTCGGCAGGAAGGTGTTCGGCCATCTCCAGGAAAGCCGGGCTCCATCACGCGTAACGGTGACTCGGGAAGACAACCGCCATCCCTCCGAATGTGCCCCCTTCTCCCTTCTTCCCCAGCTTTATGTGCTGAGCAGGAGTCATACGGCACGGGGGGTCCCTTTGGGCAGCTGGGGTCAGCTGTCCCCCCCGTGTCCCCTCCCGGCTCCTTCTCACCCCCAGCCCGTCGCTGTCGGGGCCACGGGAGGAGCAGGAAAGGCCTTGGCTCTGTGTAAGCGCTGCTCAGCAGGAACTAAAACATCCCAGTTATCAACACCGTTTTCAGCACACATCCCAAACACAGCCCCATGCAAGCTACCGTGAAGAAGATTAGCTCTACCCCAGGCACTACCAGCACAGAGCTGTTCAAAAGCCCCCTGGATTTCCTGGGCAACTGGCTTTAGGTGGCCCTCCTTAAGGTTGGACTAGATGATCTCAGGAGGTTCCTTCCAGCCTCAAATGCTCTGTGACGCTGCGAAGCATTTTGTGTTCGGGTATGAATATGTCACCCTACCAGCACAATAAAAGCCAAGTATTTCTTGAGTTTGTCTTTCCTGTGACATGAAATTTTTGCCATCTAAACCTGGAATTGGAAGTACGGCATTGTTCGTACTGCATTTCTATCTCATCTAGTTAAATAACTATTTTTTTTACTGTGTAGTCAGTCCCGTGGGCAAAATGTTTCTTCTTTTCTTTCTAATTGACACTCGTAGCTTCACTTCCTTCATTTCTGACTTGGTGTCATCACCTCTCTCCTTTTGGCCTCGAGGCCAGCAAAAGGGCAAACGAAGTCATGCAGAGAAAGCACTTTCAGTATCACAACGGTTACCTGTGTTTTTAGCATGTCCCTGTGAAAAGCTGCTCAGGAGCTGAAAGGGGTGTCTGGTAAGAGAGCTGACAGCATTTCTTGCACAATTTATAAAGATCTCCCACAACCCTGGACAAGCTGCAGCTTGCAGGACAGCCACTGTAACTTGAAGGATTGTGCTAATTAAGAAATATAATGCCGATGGGAATTCAGCTCTATCCCAGATGGCCAAGGAAGAGAGGCAGCCGTAGGACGGCCGGGTGGGAAGCTCCATTCCCCTCCTTGAGGCAGCAGAGACATGGAAAGGGCAAAGGAGAATGTATATTCTTCTGTACAGTCTAAAAATAGCATTTATTTTTTTATTTTTAGTCCAATGTGGTAACTTGACAAATCTGTAAATAAGAAAATCTTCCTCCTCTTTTTTTTTAGGTTTAAATTTGTCCTTTAGGCTTCGTTCCGTGACCCGAGCTAAAGGCTTTGGTGTGGTGGAGGCGAAAGCCATGGATCTGCAGGAGATGCTGTTACAAAGCAGCCCTCCACGCTTGGGCCGTGCCGCGGCTGGAGCGAGGCGCAGCGCCAGTGCATCCCTGCATCCTGGTGGCCCCTCGGAGAGGGGAGCCCCTGCATGAGACGCTCCAACCACTTCCAGCTGCGTCTGAGACTTTCACTTTTAAATCTCCCTCCTGCTGGGGGCTGTTGGTGCTTGCCTTGTAGCCGGGGTGAGCTGGCTCTTCCCAGGTGCCGGCTGTGTTGGAGGGTGTGCGTGTGCGGATGTAGGCAGATGGGCTGGCACATACAGTGGGACCCATTGTATTCATACATAACAAACGTAATGAAGTCTTGAGTGCTCATGCCTAGGCAACTGTCAGTTTTCAAATCAGCGATTAATTTGTTTCTGTCAGAGCTCAGTGTTATAGAGAATTACCTTGAGCTGGTTGCAAAACTTGTGCGTTACAAAACTATAATTAATGTCTCAGAAACTCCAGGGAAGGTTTATTATTGGCAGGGCGAGAATGAATCTCCAGACACAAACATTCCTCTAAGATAACAGCGTAGCCTTCGGCGTTATCTACACACACACACAAAATCAGTCCAACTTAAATCGGGGTAATTAATTACACAATTGTCATCTCTATACCTTTAAAACCATTTACAGCATTTGGTCTGGCTTTTTGGTCCCCCTGACTCCCAGGGCATGCCCTCTGCATTGCCCCAAGCAGATTTTTTCTCCCCTCTTTTTGTTTCTTGACACATATGCCGATGAGCCGACATGTCTCTGCAATGAACATCCCTCTATACAGTCACTGATCCACCATGAACATGGAAAAAAGTTGCCCTTACTCCACATACGTGCTCCAGGCACAGTGGGCAGTGGCCCTGGTACTCGGTTGCAGTGATGGAGACCTGACCTTAAATTCCTGCGCCAAATCAAAAAGAAGGAAGCTGTGCATCCCAGCGAGTTTGAGAATAGGGATAAGAACCCTAATTTGGCAAAATCCTGTTAGAGAAGAACAGTTTCGTGCCCCACCGTGCTTCTCATTCCCATTTAGTGGAGCTGGAGAGGGGATGAGACAGACTGGTTTCTTGCAGGGCGGTTGTGGTCAAAGGCTGCTGGAGTGACAAGGATGCGCGTTTCCCCTATCAGCCTTTGCCAGCGCTATAGAAAACCTGTTTTACTGCTCGACTGGAAAATTGGGAGAATAACTTCCAGCCAGCCGGTTTTCTTCACCCAGGAGCACTGCAGGCTCCGGTGCAGCAGGGACATGCTGCAAGGTCTGGGCAAGCAAGGGCCCTTTGCGCAATCCTCCGTGCCGACAGCGGAGAGGGCACACGGCCCTGGATTTGGTATTGCTTCGCCTGAGGGTCGCTGACACAACTGCTCGCAGGGCTCTGCCCCTCATCGCTGAACGCCGGCCGGGTTCGCTGTGACCCCCTTCTTCTCACGCTGGCTCCAGACGGGCTCACTCCCACGCTCCAGGCGATGGCGGGAGGACCTTCTCAGGATGGTTCTCCTGCTGAAGCCATGTTTCATGTGGCTGCAGCCCCCTCCTGGCCTCGGGACTGGGGTGGCTGGGGGACACAGTGGTTTCCCCATACACTTCCTAGGGTGAGAAAACTGGTTTGAGCTGTTCTTGTGCCTCCTGCTGCCCCATACGATGGCAGCGAGACCATTCTGTGAACCAGAGACAACTGATCCAGGCTTTATAAACCTCTGTGTGGAAGAAATTAAACAAAGTTTAATTTAATTTAAACAAGAAGTTGTGTGGGCAAAAGTGAACACTGGGGCNTAAACTTTATTTAATTTCTTATCATCCTCATCAGCTTACGCGTAGTCCCACAAGAAGTTGGGTGGGCAAAAGTGAACACTGGGGCAGTTGGCTCCCAGGTGGGAGCAGAAAGACCAGCAGCATCAAGCCCCAGCCCACATCACTCCTGGGAACTCTCCTGAACTTTGCTAGAGAGTTTAAGCAAAGCTTGAGAAGGATGTGAGGAGAGTAATTCTGGAAGGGTTCTCTGTCCTAAACTGCCCGGAGCAATTTCAACGCAGTCGCACCTTGAAAAGTCTCGCTGAGAGAGCTCGAGAGATCACTTAGCGCACCCAGGAGGAGAGAGAGCATCGGGGACGTGGGCGCAGAGCTGACGTGTGCGGCAGGCAGAGCTGAGGGGTCCGCAGGGCGCGGAGGGCTCGGCGTGTTGGACCACCCCAGCGTGGTCTCACAGCTTGGCCAACGCATGAACTGCAACAGGGCGATCCCGCCTGGGCATGCTCACTCCCAGACGGGGCTTTCTGCCCAAAGCCTTTTCTTCAATTAGTTTCTCCAATTAAGCTTAACAGTAAAATGTCTACATCAAACAGAGCTACCCCAGAAACCCAAACAGCCTGCCCTTTCACTCCACCCTTACCCTCGGGAGGTGGGTCTGCTGGGGAAGCAGAGCCTGTGTCCACGTGTCACAGCAGCCTTTGGTTATAAAAAAACTAATTTTTTTTTGCTACAGGAGGAACAGGCAGTCAGGACAACCAGGAGTGAAGGTAATGCAGGAAAAAAGAGGTGAGTAGATGAAATTGCACCACATGCAAATTATCTCATACAGCTAGGAGAGTCATTTAGGGGAATGAATGACTGTGTGTCCAGGTGTCAAACAAGGACTAAGTGCAACACAGACCCAAAACTAGATGTAGGATTTTTGCTTTCTCTTCAAATGCATTGATAATCCTAAAGTGAATCTGACACTTCTGGCACTGGCCAGTCGCTGGAGAGTTTTCATATTCAAAATGCTAAAATGGACCTCATCTACAGAAGCTAATCTCAGCAGTACGGCACGAGCAGAGTAGCTCAGAGACGAGAGCTTCTGGTGCACAGCCCCACCGACCGCGCCGTCTCTGCGGCACCCGCCTCCTGCTTCTCGGCACTGAAACGATCTCGGGCAGTTCCCCAGGTGCTCGCGGGAGACTTGCTGATCCTGCCCGGAGCACGGCGGAGAGGTCACCCAGTCCCGGGTGAGGCATCCGAGCAATTCAGTCTGCGGCTGGGCGGCTCCAGCGCGGGGCTGAGGGCACACGTTGGGCTTTATCCCCCAGCCCGTGCTGAGGAGCACTGCCGGGTTTTAACACTCTGCCCGATCTGGGCTGGAGGCTTTTCTTCATAGCTAGGGACAAGAGCACAGCTAGCAGCCAAAGGATTTTTGTTCTTGCTTTCCAAACATTGCGAGTCCCTCTGGGTGGCAGAGCCCTGGCCCAGGCTGCCCAGGGAGGTGGGGGAGTCTCCGTCTCTGGAGACATCCCAAACCCGCCTGGAGGCGTTCCTGTGCCCCCTGCTCTGGGTGACCCTGCTCTGGCCGGGGGTGGCACTGGGGGATCTCCAGAGGGCCCTTCCCACCCTGTGATTCTGTGATTCTGTGAATCCCAAATATGAGGCAAAAAATCCTCAGTGTTTCATCTTCAGCCTGCCATAGTCTCTTTTTTTTTTTTTTTCCTGGAAAGTATTAACAAAATCTTTTCACTCATTTGAAGCTTAAAAACTCAGTGGATTTTTGTTTTCAGGATTGCATGTTACTATTTTCTCTCTCAGCGTAATAGGAAAACGCAACTGAACCTTTACACTGGAAAAGTTTATGTATGAATTCTGTTCATCACAGCATCAGTCTCCAAGAATCTGTTATCATGCCGTTATTTATGTTTGCATGCTAAAACAGACTGTTTGCTTTGCCAGGATAGCCTGCACCATACTAGGAAATACTAAAACGGCATGCAACTAGTCCACCTCACTCCATGCTTCTCGCAGGAAAGACCACAGCTCGACCGCACATCCCTGCTGACGCTGGGGGTCCGGTGGCCAAAGCTCGGTGCCTGACTCGGTTTTCTGGGAAGCGGGCCAGCTCCGTGCCACCCTCTCACAGCACCAGGACGGCTGCCCAGTCCCGCAGTGACACAGGATGGCGCCTGGCTCGGGCATTTGCGCTTGGAGCTGATTTTCACCTATGGGGTGTCCTGATGTGTCTCCCCGGAGCTCCCTGGCGCTGTGCTCCAGGGCGCTCTGCTGCCTCTCCCTCCCTGCTCAGCCCTTCCGCCAAGCTCTCAGCCAAGGGAAAGAGCAACCCCTCGGAAAAACTGCTACGTTTCCAATCTGGTTTGGATTTCGGTAACATAAGTGTCTTGCCTTCGTCTGCGTGTCTCCCAGTATTTCACATGCGAGGGCAGAGCCCCACATCTGCTCACTTACCCCACGATCATGCAGCAGGGATAACCGTAGACAAGTCGCTGCAGCTGCAGCGGATCTGGCTTTCTCCCTCACCCCTCTGCTCGCGCTGCCTGGCACGTGCGTGGCTCTGCCCCCCGCCGCGCCGCTGCCTCGGCATCACCTTTGCCTCTGGCTTTACCCTCTGCCCCTGCTTCTCCTCTTCCTCCTGCATCCCCCTTGCCTCCTGCATCCCCTCTACCCCCTTGTTGCGTTAAGAGGCAAAGTAGTTTTGGCAGAAAATAAACCCCCTTGTGCTCTAACACTCCTCACCCAGGTGGGAGGCTCGGTGCAGCTGGGCTGAAATTCTGAGTGATGCCCAATTTGCCACTATCGGTCCAGTCACATTTAATACATTAAACTCACATGTAAAGGTATAGTTTACGAAAAATTCAGAGCGCAGACTCAAGGAGGAGTGGTCGCATCTTGGAGGCCGGTAGCCTTCGGGATGGAGGTGTGTTTTGGTATTAAAATGACATTATAATGAGCAAAGTTCACATGAAGGACAGCATTTCATCAGAATTTGACAGACTGTTGGCTTAGGGTAGCAGGTTTGCAGCTTATCAGTTCATAGGACCATCCCGTTCCCAGATCTGCTGTATTATCACAGGGCTTGGCCGTAGAGTCTCCACTCCACGCCATCCCCCGTGTTGTTTTGCAAGCAATATTGCACAGGGAGTCGCAGATGTGGATTCCTCACATACCAGCTGCGGCGGTATTCTACCCTAGAAACTTTTTGATTTTTATACCTTTCCTTAATGTGTGAACAATGCTGTATTTTTGATCGGTTTAGTAATTATTCCACACCTCCACATCCCCTCTCCCTCCTGCTTCTCCTCCCCCTCCTGCACCCTCTCTCATTTCCGCACTCCCTTTGGCTCCTGTGCCGCCTTTACTTTCTGCATCCTCTGCCCCACGCGAGGTGGCACAGGCAGAGCCGTTCCAGCGTGGGGCAGCCCATACCAGCGCCCCGCAGGACATTGTTCCATGCCCCTCTGTAGGCCTCCCTGAGGAAAAGCTGGAGGAGAAGGCTGGTGTTAAGCAGCAGTAATTGCTCCCCGTGAGAGGTCACAGCCTTCAGCAACATCTCTCGGCGCCGCAGCTCCTGAGAAGCAGGGAGCGACGCAAAATCTATTTCCTAAAATTTGATCTGTGCTTGCCAGTGACTTTCTCTCCCTTATTCTCCAGACCTTTGGTTTTCTATCCCTAGAGAGAGCAGGACCTTGGGAATTTAGATCGTATTTTTCCTTCCTCTCTCACCTTGCTCTGTCCTTAAATTCTAACCTGGCTCTGAGACAACTGGTGGTGTGTCCCGTGTGTCCTGTGTGTCCTGTGTGTCCCATGTGTCCCGTGTGTCCCGTGTGCCCCGTGTGTCCCGTGTGTCCCGGAGGCTTTTGCTGCATTGTAAGGCTGAGTGGGCAGAACTGCTCTCCACTCTGCCTTCGATAATAAGTTGTCTTCGCACTCATACGTCCCTGGAAAAAGAGCTAGCTCTTGAACACAGAGTCAGGCTGTGGCTGAGGATCTGCGGCCGGACCGCTGAGACGGGCCCTGCAGTGCTGGGGGCAGGGGGTGCTGCTGCCTGGCTCCCAAATCCCATCTCCCTCGGACAGGGCTGCAAAGCAGAGGTTTCTTAGGCTTGCACCCTGTTGGCACACGTGGGCTACAAGCCAACAACATATGGGAACCTTCTGGCACCAAAAGGCACCAACTTTCTTATCATTTTGTTTAACAGTAGAGGCTATCTCATCTGATCACCTTTCCCTAAAGATGACTGGGGTGTGGGGAAAGGAAAAACACAACCGTGTGTGTCAGGACTCTGCAGCTCGTAAGAGGTGCAGAACACTAAATACTTTCTGTTCAAACCAAGCTTTGTGAGAAAGATGAAGAAAGGTAGGAAACTACAAGGGGCTGTGACAAACAGGCTTTTGAGAAAAAAACAGAAATCAATTGTAAGATTTGTTATGGAGAAAATTATTTTTATGCCTTAAAAACACTAGGGACTGTGACAGTAAGTCACAGTCACAGTCACAGGTACAGTGTTTGTACTAGCGCAGTCAAACTACATCCAAAAATGAAGTTTTCCATAGTAGGCCTCCTTTGACCCCATTAACTGTGGCCATTAGAGTATTTTCATGTTCTTTTTTATCCTGTTAGACATTCATTGGGCCCTCAGTTACGCTGTGCTGTCACGGAGGACGCTAAGCGATGGGCCGCCGTTGCTCTGATGCGTCAGTGAAAGATGTTTAAGTACAGGACAAACAAATGTCTCTGGCCTTCAAGAAACAATTTTCCAAAGGTTGAACTCGTATTGACTCACACCGGCGCGGCAGAGCGACATGCTGGGTGCTGTTACTGCAGCCTACCTGCAAGCGCAAGCCTTTCCTGGGAGAAAACAGCGGAGAGGAGCCAGGAATGAATAAGCACTGGGGATTAAAAACCATCTTCCTGTGAAAGGGCTGAGTAGGGCTCATTAAAGCATTGATGAAGACACAGAGTAAAATTATGATGGGGTAGACAAGGTAAAATTATAACCTATGGCTTTGGGGTAGGAAGAAAACAAGCAATAAAGGAATCGGCCTGTGTGGGAGGCACAGCAGGCTTCTCGTCTTCTCCTGGAGCATCTTGTCACGCCACTTGCTAGAGATAATGTACCGGGCTAACGGGTCTCTGCTGGATGTCCTTTCCGTTCCTGTATCCCTCTCCGCAGGGCAATGCCGCCCAAGCCGCACAGAGTCCTTCCTGCGCAGCACCACGGTGCTCTCCAGTGCCACCGCTACCGCCATCCCCTACAACCCCCAGCTTTAAGGTGCTTTCCAAAAAGAGCGTTTGGCCTTGTAGATCCCCTGTTCAGCATCAGCGCCCACACATCACGCCTGAGACCCTCAGAGCGCGGCACCGGGGGTCCGGAGCGGATGGCGGTCTCTTTTCAGAGCCAGGCTTCTGCCGCCCTCCGCAGCGGCCCCCAGCCTCCCCACAGCCCTGCCCTGCCGACGGGACGAGACCCGGCTTCGCAGCCAGGCCCTGCGGAGTCAGGGCCAGCGGAGAAAGACGCGCAGCACACAGGGGGGCCAGGAATTGCTGCTGAGCCTCTGCCAACCGCACGGGGACCTGGTGTGTCCAGGACAGCCCTCTTGATCTGGCCACTTGCGTCGCCTGAAGGAAGCCGCTGGAGTTTGTTGGTGTGCTGGGGGTTTGCGACACGTTTCCCAGTTTCCTGCTGGAGGAGCTGAGATGGGTTGACTGGGCTGATGTCAAAGGCAAGAGCATTGAACAGTCTCTGGCTTGGTCCAGCGATAACCATCCGTCACCTGAGGACCTTCAAAGACTGACAGACACAGCGTGCAGACCACTTAGAAGGATCACTCTTGTGCTTTCCATAAATCTTCTCCTTTACCCAAGATCCTTCCATTTTTCCTCCCAGATTGATTGTACTTTTCAGCGTGTCTCTAGGTGTTCCCCACTGCATCCTCCGCAGGACTGGCCCCAGTCAGTGCCAAGACGGGACCCTCCAGATGAGCTCTCACCTTTCATGGGATGCTCTTAGCTTTGTGTCCTGGTTTGAGCCACACAGGATTGATTTTACTTTTTAGCAGCGTCTCTTCTAATGCTAGGGAAAATGGCATTTTTAGAATACTCTAGTGTCTGAATTTGTGAAAATATTTACTTTATCGCCAGCTGGGGTATTGTTTCAAGGTCTCAGTGTTTTCAAGCCTTGCCGGGTGCGGGGATGAGGAGGAGGGAGACCCGGGCACTTGCCCCAAACTGCCAACGGGATTATTTCATCCCATGAACGTCACATTCCATACAAATCAGGAAGTTTGCTGAGGAGTTCTCTCTCTCTCTCCCTTGCTGGCTGCCATCCTGAGCACTCCTCACCCGGTGCCGGAGCCCTTCCCTTCCTTCCCTCGCAGGGTCCCACGGTGGCTGTCCCTGCGGGAGGGCACGGCTCCTGCTGGGGAAATGGGCTGGGTACACTCCTGGTGTATTTCATGTCAGTGTTGGAATCAATATTGGTTCTTTAGTATTATTAATGTTAATTAAATACTCTTATTCTATGAAATCTGTTTATATTTCAATCCTCTTGTTTCCTTTTTTCTTCCCGATTCCCCTTCCCAGGTGAGGAGTGGTCATTGGGTGAGAATAATTGTCTAAATGACAACAAATTGTTGTGGGTTCCTCAAACTTTGACATTATGCCTTGACATTACCCCTTCACAAGCAGCAGACACTTCATTCCAGGGCTACATGCACAAAAGAGCTGAAGATATGTGCGTATCCAAAATTCCCTGAAACTTGAGCTCAGGCCGGTGCTGCTCCTTGCCCACAGTGCTGCTCCCGGCGTACGGCCGCGGATCACCTTGCTGCTTCTTGCCATTGCGGTCACAGGGGTGGGTGCACGGTGTCCCCCCCCTCTGCAGGAGGAGGAGGCTGGTGTCATGGGGCGTCCCATCAGCGATGACGATGCGATGGGTGCCTGCAGACGGGCACCTGCCGGGCCGCGGTGGGTCTCGGCAGCCTCGGGAGGGAAGCCAGCGGCTCCGTTACACCAGCAGCGCACTGGGAAAGGTGATCCCAAAACTGGAAGTGTTGTATTTGCAATTAAATTCCAGATTTTCTCTAATTAACACAGGTGCCAGGGAGGGTCTTTTGAAAGACATACAGAGAGTGAAAGGACGACAGTAACTCGGCAGCAGGGGGACTTTGCAGAACAGCACAGTGAACGGAGGGACCAATTTAGCAGCAGAGAGACTCTTCTAAGGATATAATTTGGCAAGGGCTGTAGAGAGAGTGCATGAATCTCATTACACCAGCTGATACTGCTGAGGGGGGGAAGACAAGCTCCCCTGTTGAATCTCCACTGCTTGTCCCATACCAAGTTCATCTGGCACCTCTCCAGAAAAAACATTACAAAAATGGCGCATATATTGGCAAAAACAACTGTCCTCTTTCCCTCTTCTCCCTTCAGATGCTCCCATAGTGTTGCGGTTTGGGCTGGACCAGCCACTGAATGAATGACGGATGCTCTTTGTGCCTCAAACTGGGACACGGAGCCATCATCCAAACCAGGCTTACAGGGAGCAGCAGCCGCACGGAAGCGTGCCAAGCTGGAGCACCACCGGGGAATCCTGTCCCGCAGACATGGCCGGGACCGCTGCTCGGCACAGGTACGATGGAACGACGCTGTGTGCATCCTGCGCTGTGAGATCCTCCAGGCTGGGAGGAGGATTCAAACGGTCACACCAAGACTAGGTGAGAAAATCAGATCTACTATATGAATTTGCATAACCAACGTGCATGAGAAACCCCCCGTCAGCAACGAGCGCACTGCCCTCCTGCAGCAGCGGCCTCTGGCCTCTCGGGAACGATCCTCCAGGGAGACCTACAAAATAGCCTCAGTAGAGAGGACCACAACTTTTAGCAACAGGAGTTACGACTCGTGTCTCCACGGAGCCCCAGGGATGCACCACCTTCCTCTGCCCGTGCTCTTTGCTGAACGCGTTTGCATCCAGCAGGCAGTGACAGCCGCCTTCTCTTTTCCCTCTCCGCTAGCTGTTGGGGCTCTCTGCTCTCCAGAAACCGCCTCTTCTTCCTCTCAAATTAATCTATTAACACAATCAAGCTATGCTTAGGATTGTTCCCAAGATACTGCACACACACCTGTCCTCTGCCACCGACGGGATGAATGATCCAGGACAACGGGAAGCTTCAACTGGTGTGGGCGGGGAGGAGTGTCCTTGTGTTGGCCACAGTTCTTGTGGTTTTATCTTTTCCTCATCAAAACCAAGCTTCGGGAGAGCATGAAAAGGCAGAAGACTGCACCTAAACAGAATTTCACAGCCTTCTTTATAGACTCCTAGAAGGACTTGGGGTGGAAGGACCCTCTGGATGTCCCCAGGCCAACCTCCTGCTCAAAGCAACATGGATTGACTCCCTCAGAGCTTGCTCAGGCCACCTGTAACGCGTCTTTTCAACACATACACGGGGCTTATAAGAAAGATGGAGAAAGACCTTTTTACCAGGGCCTGTAGTGACAAGACAAGGGGCAATGGTTCTAAACTGAAAGACCGTAGATTTGCTATAAGGAAGACATTTTGTATGATGAGGGGGGTGAGCCCCTGGCCCAGGGTGCCCAGAGAAGCTGTGGCTGCCCCATCCCTGGAGGGGTTCAAGGCCAGGTTGGACGGGGCTTGGAGCAGCCTGGGCTGGTGGGAGGTGTCCCTGCCCAGGGCAGGGGGGGCACTGGGGGGGCTTTAAGGTCCCTTCCCACCCAAACCTTTCTGTGATTCTATTTATCAACCCACATGGAGGCAGGGACATGAGGGATCTCCAATGAGAACCAATTCTTCCCCGATGTTTCTGGTGTTAGAAATTCTGACAGTCTATCTTGGTGCTCTGCTTTTCTCTGGAAAGCAAGGAGGTTCGGAGGCCATCACAAGCCCCCTGCACGACAACGGGGGGATGCAAGGGAATGGTTTAGTAAAAATCAATGGCCTGGGCAAAAAAAACAATAACAACCAAAAATTAGAAGAAAACATGCTTTTGGAAGCACCTTCCCAGAGAACAGAGCAAATGGAGCACCACGGTTATGGCTGTAGCCGTCTCTAGTTCGTGAACTATGCTTCTTACTCAGCCCGCCGCTTCCGCAGGGTGCCGTGACGGCCAGCCTGGACCGCAGGCTGCGAACAGGGACGGCGCCACGCAGCTCGCTCATCACGAGAACGGCGTGCGCTCACGCCTGCATCCTGGCACCGGCTCAGACAGATGCCTCGAAGAAAGGAAACCAGAAGACGGAGCCCAGGGGCGCAGTGGTGCCGACCGCGCCGCGCAGAGGCAGCCCCACGCGCACACTCCCCAGCGCTCACACTGCAGGACACGTACCCTCAAGTATCGAGACACGGACAGCAAATCCTTGCCAGACTTCCAGAGCTCTCCACCACACCAGCTCTCCTCCAGACCTCTAATATGACAGCACAGAGACATTTATATTCCCCAGGGAGTTCCCCCTCAGAAGCAGCTCAAGAACCCCCCAAGTGAGCACCTGGGAAGATGCAGAGATGCCTCAGACACCTGGAGATAAAAGCAGTCATTAAAAAGGCACAAACAAAGGGCATCATGATTGTTATGCCACATCTCCAGAGTTGAGAGGAGGCTGAAATAACCTTTACCTAATCCCATTAGCATTTCCAGTGAAAACAACGGCATTGTCGGAGGCAGAACAATGTATTTTCTTATCATCCAGAAAGGTCAAAGGTATTTATCTGATTTAATATTTTATAATTGATATTAAACAACACAGAAGAATGAGGCAGGCGGGCGGGAGATGGCTGCAGTGACATAGCAGAAGCTGCCCTCTATTTTTCCAGTAAGGAATCGTCCGTCACGCTGGGCAGGAGCCAGGTCAGGGGGCAAACCTTTTCTATCAAGTACAGAGAATACTGTCTGTTGTGCTGTGGCGAGGACCCCAGACGCGACGGCAGGCTCCTCCGTGCTCACAACGCTGCCACTGTTTCACTGTCACATCTGTTCGGGAGCTGTGACCACTGCACTCCCAGGGGATGACACATTCGCGGCTGCCTCTTGTCTTCCGCCCTTCCCCTCCGTCGGGCCACGCTGCTGCGTCCTCCGCAGGGGGAAGGGGAGGACGAGGAGAAGACACTGCTGTGGGTTGGGGAGGGAGGGTGAGAAAAGAGGAAGGGGGCTCAAAACCAGGTCGCGATGCCCAGCAGGAGCCAAGGCAGTCAGCACACATGGACACGCATCGACGCTCTCCTCAGTGATGGCTTTGCATCCAGAGCAGCAGCAGGTCAGGACCACAGAACCACAAAATCACAGACTGGTGGGGCTGGAAGGGCCCTCTGGAGACCACCCAGTCCCACCCCCTGCCAGAGCAGGGTCACCCAGAGCAGGGGGCACAGGAACGCCTCCAGGCGGGTTTGGGATGTCTCCAGAGACGGAGACTCCCCCACCTCCCTGGGCAGCCTGGGCCAGGGCTCTGTCATCCTCACGGGAAAGAAGTTTTTCCTCATGTTGAGGTGGAATTTCNTTTAGGTTCCTAGCACCTCTCCTCTGAACTGGCAGGAACTGCCCCATCTCATGGCCCTGTGGTCAGGCAGGACAAGGCGGTGGCTCAAGGGACTCGTGGTGCCGCGTTACAGCAGGTCTCGGTGGTGCACAGGGTCTGTGACTATGCAACACTTGGGTGAGTATCTCCTGTTTCACATCTCTGGTGGGGAATGGAAATGAAGAGGTTATTCTTTGCTGAAACATTCTGGAAAGTCATAGCTGAAATCTCTCGCTTGTCTCTTCCATCTGTTTACTTTTACCACTTAATGACACGTCTGTCTCGGCAACTATGCCTGACACCACGGCAAGAAATTCCAACTCAGTGAAGACAGCTTTATCAAAGAGACATGAGCTCCTCGTTACTGTGTGACACCACGTCGGTGCTGCTCCTGTCTATGAAGTCTAGTCTGCAATTGCAAACAGCGTCTTCCGTCTCTTTGAGGAGGTGATATGACCAATATGTTTGAAATTGTTGATTATCATGCAAAAGGTTATTCACACTGTGAAGATAAGAGGCAACTTCAAGCACTTCAAGGAGTCTCATTTGTTTGGTGATATGCTTTCCTCTTCACTGCACATGATGTCATGGGCCTAATTTCAAGTGATTAGTAACAGTGTCAAAACACTCACTGAAATAATCTTTGATAGGGAGGGAACTCTGGGTCCCTATGAAGGGGCTGTGCTATCAATAATTTCTCACCCTTAATGAAGTCCTAGCCTGCAGCCTTCGCCATGCCAGCAAACCTGCTTCTGTCTTTGCTTTCCAAAGGCATCCCAGCAACCCGCAGAGGGGCAGCTTGCCTGAATGCAATTGATCTAATAGTGCTTATCTTCTTTTTAATTTGAGTAACCTCGGGTTTACTGTCTTCACAGCGGATGACTTCACTGACCTCTTTTATTTAAAACCATCCTCCTGGTTTCATTACTGAACAATCCGTGTGTTGGGGATGCCTGGAAGAACTGCATCTGTATGATCTTGTATTTTCAGATAAACCATTTTACCACCTTTCCCTTCTTTTCTAGACCTGCCATAAGTTTTTGTTTTTAAAAGTTTTGGAACCAGCCGAGCTGAACCGATGTCCTCGTTTGCTTTTTGGACAGGGAGCAGAACACACATACTCTTTTGGGCATACGTTCTGGTAGCAGAATCACAGAAGCGTTGGTTGGAAGAGACCTAGTCCAACCTCCTGTTGGGAGCAGGACGACTGCCAGCGCTGGGAGAGAGGAGAGCACAGCCGTGGGTGTCTCCCAGTGCGAAGCATGATGGATAAAGGCCATCTGTGACACACCGCCTTTGATAGCACCACCTGGATTTGACAATTCAAGACCTCTTTACTAGTCCTGAGTCTGGTATCTTCAACTGATGTCCTGTGTATGGTCCTGTTATGCCTCTAGGAAGCAGACTGCCACTCCCTGGTATTTCAGAAGCGATCCTCAGCTAACGACCTAATGAGCACATTTTAGAAAAAAAGCATTTCCTCTGTTAGATCAGTTCAAGAAATCATCCTATTCAATCCTGGTCTACAAGAACGGCACCACATCTGCTACAGAACGTGGTAACCTGCACTTTGGGACGCTCCCACCTTCTCTGGGAAGGAATGGGCAGCTAATGCCTTCGGGGTCTTTCCGGTCTATATGAGAAGCTACTTCCAAAAACAGGATCAAAACAGCATTCTTGAGTCTTGTGGTTTCCCTGTATGTCCCTCTATATGTTCTACTCCACTGCACGCAGCCTCTCCATGAGGCCCAGACCAATTAGGTTGCCTGACAATCAGGAGGCTCCTCAGACCCTGATGTCCTGGGATAAAAGAAAGGAAAAGCTTAAGGCTTTCAAATGCTGCTATGGCCGGAAAGGCCAGAAAACAGCACGATGTTGGCTCACAGCAGAGGTTTCAGCCCGTCAGTCTGACAGCTGTAAGCGACAGCAAACAGCGTCTGCAGCGGGAGGTGTCGAGCAAGCGCGTCGAGTAGACGGCACCGCCAGCTCCACCCTGCAGCGGGAAGGAAACGATCTGGCAGGTTCTGTAGTAGTTATCATGGAAAATCACTATCAAGTGGAAAATAAAGAGAACCTACCAGTTTCTACAGAGTAAATTCAAATTCACTCCTGTGTGAGGGAGAAGGATTTGTTCCAAAAAAACTGAAAAAGTGAGCCAGTAAGTGAAACAGCTCCACATTCCTCCATGTTGACTTGTTTTCCCCAGAAACAACTCTTGCAATGACGCTCCGGCTTTGCCATTCCCCCAGGCGGACACGGATGGAAGGAGCAGTGACGAAGAGAGAAATTAAGCGTCGAGTGGGCAGAGGCTGTTGGGACTACTCAGCCATGGGCATGCCGTGAGCGGAGTATGACACGCTGGTCCATTGCACCGTGCTGGGTGCTCCTTCCTTCCCACCCTTCGGGCTGGCCACAGGGAGCTTATGGAGCCGAAGGATTTTGGCTGCATATTGGGAAGGATGTGGTCAAGAGAAGCACGGTAATCTTGGATAAATCATCTGTCCTCCATGCTGGGAGATGGAAACACAGACTGAAGTGGAAGTCCGCTGGCACGGAACAGCGATGCCTCCATGGGGGACTCTGGGTTTCATGTGCAAGGCAGGGGAAGGAAGGCAAACGCACCTTCACCCCCTCCTATAGCGAACGCGGTCGGCGGCAGGGCAGCGTGCTGCTGGGGCCACGGGCCCGGGACACAACCAAACTCCTCTTTGGCAATTCAGCTTTGCAAGTGCTTGCGTTCTCGGTTATCCCTCACTGTCGACCGCGGCACGTGGAAGCGTGGTGGTAGCCCTGCCCTGGGCTGCAGGGTCACCCAATCACACAGGAACACGGAACGGTCGGGGTGGGAAGGGACCTCTGGAGATCATCTAGTCCAACCCAGTCCAAGTCACCAGGAAGGAGCAGGAGAGCTGGTGACAGGGACAAGTCCTGGGGTTGGCACCGTGACCGGAGGCCTCCTAAGCCCGACCCAGCCACCTGAGGGCTACACTTGACAATACCGATGGATAATTCACAGTGAACCCTCACACTTTATCTACACATTTCACCTGACATTATTCCATACTATCTCGTGTCATTTGATCCACCTTCTCAATCCAAACTTCAATATGCAGTTACCTAAAAGAAGAAACAGTCCTCACACAGAAGAGCCTAGAAGCTAGAGTTCAAAGCATAAAAACCAGCAGGTCAGTATTAAGTCACACCCTGGCATTAGAGGGAGAAATAAAGAGAGTTAACTCGGAGCCACACGAAGCTTTATGCGTTCAAAAACACCAATAGTGTTTTATTCAGGAAAAACAAACAGCCTCAACTTGGAGTGAGATTAACATTCACATGAGATGACATCTGCCATGATTACGTGAGCCAGAAACACATTTTGCCCCAGCGGCATAGGAGGGTGTGCATAATCCTCACAGAGGCAACGAGACCCCCAGCTCCTCCCAAAGGCTGCACAACCACCCCACCGACCTGCCCTAAGCTTTGGCTGGGGTGGAGTTCATCTTTGGTTCTCCTTTAAATTAGTTTATTATTTCCTGGTTTAGCTTCTTTACCAGTCCGTCTCATTTAAACTACACCCTGTAAATTATTTTTTTTTTGAGCTTTACATTTTTTCCTAGGAGACTTTCTAGACTTCAGCCAGATGGGGCCTCTCTTCTTTCCCTTGGCTCTACTCGCCGTGAGGAGAATAAAAGCCTCCTCTGTTCTCTTTGGACAGGTTTCCAGCTCTTGTAGGATGGTTTATCTGGAAGGAGCATTTAATATTCTTCCATGCTGCAATAGGCACGGTAGACAGAGATGTAAGTATCTTCACTGCTGAAGGAGAACTAAAATAGAACAAAACGGTCTCTTCCATCCCTCTTTTAGACCAAGACAGAAGACAGAGCATGGGCGCTCCTCCTGCCCCATCATCCTTGACCTCTCAGAAAGTCTTAGATCTCTAAGTTCTTCTGTCACGGACCACAACACGAAGAAGGGACCTCGGCTGCTTCTGGTCCAGCACCCCAACAGCCTGCAGCCGTTCATCAGCACCTTCTCCAGCCCACAGCCAACTGTCTCCAAGGATGGAGATCCCACTCCTGGATCATACTGGGGTCATTGGCCCCTGGTCAACTATTTGATCTCCCTCTCAGGCCCCTGCTGAGCAATCGCCTGGAGTTATGCTGAAACGTTTATCAAACAAGTACTAGAGAAGCAGGCAGGGAGGGGACTGCGCCCACTCGGGTCGTCCTTTGGGCCCTGCTCTTCTGCGGCTCTCTCTGGACAGCCTGTTCTCCACAAAAGGTAGTGCTTGAGGTTACCCACAGTGAAAGAGACAGGCACTTAGAAATAACATTTGTACTTATAATGACTTTTTTGAGGCCCTTCCTCCTCCACCTTAGTCTTTGCCATCTCCCACATGTAGGAAATTCTGCATCCGAGAGGAGCTCAGGCCCGCGCAGGACCCAACACGCTGCAGTGCGCTGTGTGCCATGCCAGAAGGGGCACCGAGCGGCGTACCTGTCCGGTGGCTGCTACTGAGGGAAAACCAGCCTTCACTGTAAACACACGCTTGACAGAACATCTGACCTTCCTCCTCCTGGCAAGCAGTTGTCTTGCCCCAAGTATAAATACATTCTTTAGAAATACATAAATGCATAACTTAAAACCTGCTTTGGCACAGGCAGGACTCAGAGGGAACAGAGATCCCGCTGCGATCCCAGGGAGAGCCGATACACTGGCACAGGCGTTCCCGGGTCCCTCCCTCAAGCCTTGTGTCCCTTGCACAAGCGCGACCGGGGGCAGCGGTTGCAGCCGGGTTTTGAGGCCGTGCCGCTGCTGTCGCACAGGTCTGGAGTGTTTCTCAACACCTTTAATGCTGCAAGGCTTGCTTTCAGGCAAAGCCTAATTCACAGAAAACATCAGCCTGTGCCCTCGGCTTGAAGCAATGTTGGGTTTTGCCCGGAAACATTATGACTTGTGGTGTCTGGCAGAGGACAGGGCCACCCAACAACAGCTCCTTGCTGATCCCCACCGCTCCCGTGGGACAGGGCTTATTTCCAGCGGGCTACGGGCCCCGCAGGGCACAGATGGGAGAAGCCTTTCCGAAAAAGCAGCCTTGGCCTTATTTGGACAGGGCAATCGCCGGGGCTGGAAAACAGCTGATGGATTCTGATGTATTTAGCACTCCAGTAACTGTTGTCTCTATAAAAAAGCGGTTGCCAGGGCTGGGCACGCCAGTCCGCGGGGGTCAGGGCAAGTCCTGCCCCGGGCCAGCCCGGAGCAGTGCCGAGCAGAGCTCGCCCAGGTCGCTCTCGTCGTTCTCCTCGGGCTCGGTGCTGGAGTTGGAGGGGTTGCTGCTGGGCAAGCTGTGGCCAGAGCCCGTCCTCAGAGAGCCTTGTCCTTTCGGGTCCGTGCTCAGCACCGACGCATCCCGCAGGCAGGCGCTGCCGGCGCGCGCAGGAGTTCTCAGGCAGTTTGGCTGGGAGTAATTGCTCTGGCTGAAAAACTGCCCTAGCAGAGATTTCTGGAGGGTCATTCGCTGGCTTTCACAAGTCCTCTGCTTTGTGCTCAGCTGGGTGTAATGCAAATCCAACTGCAGGACCACATCCGTCTGGAAGGGGAGAGCAAAGGACATACAGTGAATTGGAGGCTAAGACTTGAGGCAGAGTTTTTTCACCATTGCCGCTGTCAGGGAGAATGAGAGAGTTGGCTGGCTTTCTGCAGGCTCACAGCCCCATGCTGTGGCGTGATGGAGCAGTGCTACTGCCAGAGAAAACGAGCTGTTACATATGCTCATGACGTTCGTGGGCCTGAGACGCAGTTTCTGGATTTCAGGACTTCTCCTGAAATCAGGCCACCTCACTTGAGACCTCACCACCGTCACCGAGAGCGTCACCCCCCCGGTACAGGCGCAGGCGAGCAGCAGGGCAGAGGGACTGCACCCAGGCAAGCTGCACCTACGCGAGGAAGCCACGACATCCATCCTGGCCACGGCACAGGACGGCTGCACATGCAAGAGGAAGCCATGCAAGGGGAGGGATATGGACCACTTAAATAAAACACACATCGCCCAGTAAAAGCCAACAGTTTTAAACAGCAGTGCTCCACAGGGATCCATTCGCAGTCTAGCACCATTTTAGATTTTTATAAAGGATGGTGAAGAAATCAGAAAATAGTCATATTTATGGCAGCCAAACCCCTGGATGCAAACCCCTAGCATGGGGCTGTGCCTGAGACGCCTGGCTGTGCAAAGTAGGGAGATGTATATTGGAGCAAGAGGAAGATTTTGGCAGGCAATGTAGAGTCCAGGCCTCGCATCTGCACTTAAAAGCGATGCTGAACACTTGGGAAGAGTTCAGAAAAGAGCTCCAGGAACAATCAGGGACTGAAAGAGCTGCCATATGCTGAGGCACGTCACGCACTCAGCAAACGGAGCTCCTGGTAGGCAGACCCAGGCAGCAGCTTGAGAGCAACGCTCGGTGGAAGCTGCGAGGAGCAGAGCAGATAAGCAGCTGCCAAAATCCACTGGATGCGTGTTAGAGGGGAAAAAAACTCAAATGAGGAATAAGGTGCACACTGCTCTCTGGGGAGAGATTATCTGTTGGAGGAGACAAGCCAGGGGACTTGCAATTTTGCCTCTCTCGTGGTCTTTAAATAGTTTGAGAATCTTTTGATGTGTGCCAAGCTTGGATCAGGCTCGGTACCGTCACCCTGGTGGCAGGGGATAAAGCCTCCCGCTGCTCGAGTCCTGGCCAGCCTGTGAGCCACCTCTCAGGTGAGCACACAGCCTCGTGAGACACCCCTCATCTGAACTATCTGGGCAAGTCTGGTCTCTGCTAGGCTGACACAGGCAGAGAGCAGCCTCCCTGGCCTGGCAGCGTGGAAGGACAGAGCGAACCAGGAGACAGACGTTGGCTTTTTTGCCTTCTAACTCCTCTAACAGCGATCTGGCTGTGCCACTGACACAGGAATGTCATGCATCATCTGCACGGAGCCATGAGACGCACAGAAGGGCACATCCAGCTTGAGCCAGCGGGGACAGGGAGCAGCAGTTACGGCAGGGTGCAGGAGAATGGTGGAGATCTGCACTGGGCAGCTCCCTACCTGAATTTTCTGCAGTCCGCGGAGCTGGAAGACGCAGTCCAGCTCCTCCCGCTTGTACAGCGAGGCGAGCAGAGACTCCACTTGGTCCGGGCGGCTCTCTTTCAGGACGGCCACATCAACCTTCTCCTGGGTCAGGAAAACAAGAGGAAATGCAAGGAAATTTCAGCATTGTCCCAGGCATGGACGTGCACCTGCCCATCATCGTGCTGCTCCTCTGCACACAGCAGGGCCAGGGCTGGCCTGTGCCCCGGACACTTGGCTGGTGGAAATGCCCTACTACAGAGCGCAAGCAACAGAAATAGAGGTTTTTTTCCCCCCCGCCTTGTGCATTCAGGATTTCACAGCATCAGTATCAATGGGAAGACCTCACTAAACATCCCCTGAGGGCATCTGCCAGGAAAAGTGTGGTATAACAGCATTTCCAGCAGAGCAGGCAGCAACAGCCGGTATCACAACCACCTGTAGCCTAAGAACTGTGTTGAGGAGGGAGCAAGTTCTCCAAGGGCATAGCTGGAGGAAGCTCTGAGTTGTGCCAGGTGCCAAGTTAGCCCCCTGCCATCGACAAAACTGTCGATTCCTGATGAATTACTCAAACTTATCCAAAACAGCCCTGCCTCTATGAGATCCTCTTCACTAATGATCGTATCTTGGCGCCACTAACAGCACCACAAGGGAATAAGGGCCATATGAAATAGCATCTCGCTTTGGATTTGAGCCCTCTGGGATGGGTGACAGCCCACTGCCCACCAGCCTCTTCCACGAGAAGGCAATTCCCTCTGTGAGCTGGCTCCAGCAGCTCCCACGGCCCGATCCCGCCACCTTGGCTTGGCCAACGCTGGGATGTGCCAGCCCGGCTTTGGCCGTGGGAGCTGAGCAGCCTGGGCAGGCTCACTGCGGCCACGTGAAAAGCCAGTGGCATGTGAGGAGGATCCGACCCTTGAAAACATTCTCACCGTTGGCAGAAGTTGCGCTGGGCCATGCTGATGAAAGAAGCTGTTGGGACACTGCGGGGAGGCAGAGGTTAGAGAAGCTCTTGCTAGCCTGTACAGACCTTCCCCAGACCGCTGCCTGCAAGTGGCCAAAGCAATTTGTTTCTGGCCAGGAAAATATTAGGGGTAGAAGCTAAAATGTTGTTTCCCAAATGCTGGCTGGGATCTGCAGGCACGAGGGTCACCCCTGCTCACAAGGCTGGCAGAACAGGAGCAAACACCGCTGCTGATCCAGCAGGTCCGCCGGACGCAGGCTGAAGAAATGCCATTTATCTCTGTACAAAGCAAAGCCAAATCCCGTCTCTGCACTTGGCAACTCATGACTGGAAAGATAAACTGGAGGGAAGATCAGGGCAGTGAATGGAGCTGGCAGACAGGGAGATGGGGTGTGCCAGCAAAGGGAGGACACAGCTCACAGAGGGATGGAGCTGCTCTTCTCCTCAGGGAGTCTTGTCCTGCTTCCCTCCACCAGCCTGAGCTGTGCCCGCAGCCGGAGCAGGCTGCAGTGCAAGTGGCACTGCCCCCTCCTGCTGGCTCCTTCCCTGCCTCGCTGCATGGGATACCTGCTCCCAGCTGCCCTGACGCCATCGCTGCCGCGCCAGCCGGGTGGAACTAAACCTGGAGATGAGAGAGACACAAAGCAGGTCAGCCCAGACACCGCTGACACGGGCCTTCAGCAGGAGGACCGCAAAAAGGAGCGGAGTGGCCCTACCTCCAGCACATGCCTAAGGAAGGACAGGATGCACATGCCACCAGCCCTGCCCAGGGTGATCCTACCCTGCCAGCCACCTCCGATAGGAAAATCAGCGGCTTTCCAAGTCACAGATGGCAAAGACAGCTTCCAATAGCCTTTATGGACTCTTACGAAGGTGTCACAGTTATTTTTGAACCCTGCTAGACTTGTAACACCCACGACATCCTAATCACTAGGAGGACGGTCCATGGCCAGAATTCCTCCACATCGTCACCCCACCACTAGTGCCCTCTCTCCCCCGTATCTCCGACGCCACAGCACTCTCCTCCAGCCGCCTCACTGCTGTTACCACGTGTGTCTTTTGACGTCTGCAGCCCTGCCTTCCCATGGGGCATCCCCACTCCAACACCTCTCCAGGACTGGCTCCTCGGGGGATCCATCGGCCTGTTGGAGCTGGGGTCAGGCCACGTTCCCTTTTGTCTCCTTGCAGGCACAGATGTGCTCCGGAGCAGGTGACCCCCAAGTGCCTGCTTTCGCAATTGTGTTAGCAGCCTCTGCAGACACCGTGACTCTCCAGCGACTAACATCACAGCCGGGGTCCTGCTTTGAGGTAAAACAGAACCAATGTTCTTTTCAGCAATTTTATTTTTCAGCTAAGCCTCTTATAACTAACTGAACTCTCTGAAATCAACAGCATGTTTTCCCGATGGTATCTGCTCCCAGAGTGGTAAGACCTGATTGTTTACAGTAAACGCCAAGGAATGGGATGCAGAGAGGCTCCTGCTTATCCTTACTGCTATAACAACCCAGGGCAGCTAATTTCGTTAATTGCCCTGTTGGAGGGTCGGAAGCGGAGAAGCACAGAGGGGTCACCCCTGCGGGGAGGAGGGAACCGGACAGGTGACCCCAAACTGACCAACAGGGTGTCCCATCCCATCTGCACCACGCTCAGTAGAAAAGCTGAGGGATCACAGGGTCAGGCTCTTCCTTCAGTGGCCAGCGTCCGAGGAGGACTCAGTCGGTTCATCTGCCTTTGATCCCAATCCATGTGTTTCTGAATCCAGATCTGGAATCCACTTACCACCCACTGCCAATCTGGGACCTTCCCAGTGCCAGCTGGTGACATCACTGTCATCCTGGGAGCTTGATACGGTTTTGTATATATTGTATATATTTCATTATTTTCTTTTTATCATTTTATTAATAGCTTAGTTTACCATTAGTTTATCATTAGCTTAGTTACTTTTTTTTAAACTCTTAAGTCTCCTTTCTCTTTCATCCTTCTCTCCCTGGAGGGAGATGCTCTCGCTTCTCTGAAGTGGGAGAAGTAAAGAGAGCATCCGCTGCTGGGTTCAGTGGCTGGTCTGGCCCAAACCACGGCCGTTGGGTTTAGGCTGGCAGGGCAGGGACACTCACATCTGGATCCCTCCCAGACCTCTGTCTGTTGCTCTGCAATTTTGAGCCCCTTGAGGTTGGGCTGCACTTTTTTTCAGCCTGAGGAATACCCAGTGCCCTACAGACATGACTAGCACAAATGTAAGATTGTTCCATCACAAGTTAAACCACCGCTCAAGAAAAGCCAAGCAGCATCAGGAAGTTTGGAAGGGGTGAAGCACACAGCTTCCCTGAATGGAAGAAGCCGGTCCCAAGCACTGAACATCCAAACAGATGAGCTGTTTTTCTCCGGCACAGACCTGGGACCATAGAATCACAGAATTGCCCAGAAGGAAGGGACCTTTCAGATCATCAAGTCCAACCACTAACCAAACTCTGACAAAACCCACCACTAAACCACATCTCTAAGCACAATGTCTACCTGTCTTTTAAATACCTCCAGGGATGGTGCCTCAACCACTTCCCTGGGCAGCCTGTTCCAATGCCTAATAACCCTTTCACTGTGCAAACTTTTCCTGATATCCAGTCTAAGGCCATCCTGAAGCAAAGGAGCAAATGCTCAGCGCTGTGGGGAAATGCCCAAAGTGCCCCCAGCATCCACACGGGGAGGCTCTCCCAGCAGCTCCAGAGATTAATTAACTGACTGTATTTTATTAAATGATTTTGGATTTGACAGCCAGCCACATGCTGCCAACCTGCTCCTGCAGGTGGGGTTGGGACTGTGTCCTACTCCTGACCCTCACCCCTGGGATATGGACCAGAAGGGACCAAAGGCATCATGTGTCCCAAACACAGCTTTGGTGACACGGGTCACGCCTGACAGAAGCACATCCAGAAGCTATAAAGGATCCACATGGGTGCGGATTCTGACACCCTTAGGCAAAACCCCTCCCAGACATTCACTCTTTTTGACATGAAAACATCATGTCCACTCTGTATCTTCCTTACTGCAATTCCAACCATGATTTCCTTTCATGTTGGAAACAAATACTTATATATTTGAAGGCCCCTTATCCACCAATTTTTGTGCTTTTTTGCCTAAACCACAATTCTCTTGATCCTTCCTTTTATTACTATGGATGTGCTTTAGTTGGCACATTTTTTTTCCCATGGACCTCAAACTGGACCCAGTGCTCCAGCCCCAGCACCAGTGAGGAGAGCTGGAGAGGATCTCACACAAATCTCAGGGCTCTGGTTTACCACCTTGGCACGCTCTTCTGCTCTGCTTTTGTTGCACCAGCTGTTGTGGACTTTGACCCGAACTGGTGTCCCCACGGTTTCCCATCCCATGCCTACACAACTGCTTACTCCTGCCCACATGCAGGAACTTGCATCTGCTGAACAATAGCCTGGGCCTCAGACTGCATCTCCCGTTTATCCAAACCTTTCCAAAACCTAACCCTGCCTTTTAGCACCTTGAAGAGCTGCCCAGTATTACAGCATCTGTGGATTTAATATGCACATGCTTATGGCACATCACTGAGGTCATTAGTGAAAATAGAAAACCATCCCACAGCCCTGGTTTTCCAAAAGAAACAACATATTCAATCACCTGCAGAGCAGGAAAGTTTCCTCCTAGTTTTAGATGGAATTTTCTGTGTTTCAGTTTGTGCCCATGGCCTCTGGTCCTGGCACCAGGCACCCCCAAGAAGAGCCTGGCCCTCTTTGCACCCTCCCCGCAGGTCTTCATACAGACTGACAAGATCCTCCTGAGCCGCCTTCTCCCAGGCCAAACAGTCCCCGCTCTCTCAGCCTCTTCTCGTAGGAGAGATGCTTCAGCCCCTTCATCATCTTCGTGGCCCCTCCAGTATGTCCACATCTCTCACGTACTGGGGAGCCCAGCACTGGACACAACTCTCCAGCTGTGGCCTCACCAGTGCAGAGCAGAGCGGATGGATCACCTCCCTCGACCTGCTGCCAACGCTCCAGGATCCATTTGCTGCCTTTACTGTGCAGGCACGTTGCCGGCCCGTGGTCAGCCTGGTGTTTACCAGGCCCCCCAGGGCCTTTTCTGCCAAGTTGATTCCCAGCCTGTTGACACCAGCTGTGCCTGTACACCAGCTTATTCCTTCTCAGATGCAAGACTTTGCACTTCCCCTTGTTGAACTTCATCAGATTCTTGTTGGCCCATTTCTCCAGCCCATCCGTGTCCCTCTGGATCTCAGCACAACCCTCTGGTATATCAGCTGCTCCTCCCAGTTTTGTGTGAGCAGCAAACTTGCTGCAGGTATGCTCTGCTCCATCACCCAGACCATTAACAAAGATGTAAACCACTATTGACCCCAGTACTGACATCTGGGGCTCCCCATTAGTGGCCTGTAGCTGGACTTCATGACATCGATCACAACCTTTTGAGCCTGACAGTTCAGCCAGTTCTTGGTCCCCTCCACCATCTACTTATCTAGTCTGTTATCTCAGCAGCTTGTCTGTGGGGGTGTTACAGAAGAGAGTGCCGAAAGCCTTGCTAAATCAAGGTAAACAATATCTCCTGCCCTCCCTTCATCCACCGAGCTAGTCCTTTCGATGCAGAAGGCTCTCAGGCTACCAGGCATGGCTTTCCTTTGTCATCTACGCTGACTGCTGCCAGCCATCTTGTCCTCGCTGTGTTTGGAAATGGCTTCAGAGTTTATTGCTCCATCACCTTCCCAGGGATTGAGGTGAGGCTGACCAGCCTGTAGCTACCCAGATCTTCACTCCTGCCCTTCTGGAAGGCAGGAGTGATGCTGGCTTTCTTCCAGGCCTCTGGAAGACCACCATGATCTGATGGAGAACAGCCTCACAGTCTCATCGCCAGCTCTTGTGGGTGCATCCCGTCAGGTCACATGGACTTGTGTACATCCAGTTTGTTTAAGTGCTCCTTGAGCTTGTCCTCCTCCACCAGGTGTAAATCTTCCTTGCTCCAGACCTTCCCCCTGGTCTCAGGGGCCTGTAAGCACTGATGGCCAGTCTGACCAGTAAAGACCGAGGTGAAGAAGGCATCAAGTACCTTGGCCTTTTCCATGCCCTGTGTCACTGTGCCCAGCAGTGGGCCCTATATTTTCTCTTGCCTTCCCTTTGCTGCTGGTATACTTGTAGAAGCCCTCCTTCTTCCCTCCAGATTCAGTTCCAGATGGCTTTGGCTTTCCTCTCCTCATGCCTAAGTGCTTGAACCACGTCTCTGTAGTCCTCCTACATCACCTGTCCCAGCTTCCACCTCCTGTGCACCTCCTTTTCTTGTGTTAGCTGAATTAGGAGCCCCAGCACGTCCATGCAGGCCTCCTGCTTCCTTTGCTTGAGCCCCTGTTCACCAGGATCCTTGAAAATCCATCGGCTCTCCTGGACCTCTCATATCTGCAGGACTGTGTCCCACAGGAACACAGCTCTCCAGCCTCATAACCTTCAAAATTCACCTGGGCAAGAAGCAACCTAATCTCGAAGGATCAATTAAAGCCCTGACATGTGAGATTCAAAGCTCCTTGACTGAGAGTAACTCGTTATCCACAAGTATCTGCACTCTGCTAAATTCCCAGCCTCAATAGTCTCCTGTGCCAATGACTTCCACAATCCAATTACAGCGCATGCAGGCAAGTATTTCATTCCATTAGTCTCATCATTTCTGGCTATGTAGGAGCCAGGAAATGGAGAACAGGGCTTTCTAAATTAATTTTTTAGCCCATTCATAATTATTATAAACATTTCCCCACAGTGGAATGTATTTTTTAATGAAGATGATGCCCAGGAATCGGCAAGGACAGAGTTTTGGCTGGCTCAGTTTCAGATATTCTAAATAAATTGGGGAAAAGGGGGACCGGAGAGGCCATTAGATCAAATAGCTCCAGATCAAGTGACTTGAAAACAAGGAGATCCAACATAAAAGCTTAAAAAAAGTAAGCATTTAAACCGTACAGAGCAAAAACTGGGAACATCTTAGCGCTCAGCATCATTCCTTTCTATATATGTCCTCTCTGTCTGAAGACAGCGCTTGTCAAGTGAAAACTCAAGACAGGATGGGAGAGACCACTACCACTGGACATTTAAAGAAAATGGATCAATGCCAGAAAATGCCACTGCAATTATCTCTGGCAAGCCCCACAGCAAGCCTAGGCTCTCTGCTTGTCATTTTTGTAGGCAGAATATAGCAAATGCTGGGAAACTACCATTTCCTCAAGCAGACGGTTCCCTGGGTTCATTCCCCAGGGCTTACAACAGGCACCTCACATCAAGCCTGGGTTTTGTTGGGCTTCAACCTGCAGCTCCCGCATCTCAGCTATGCAAAAGCGGCTCAGACAGTCCCCCGGCTCCCCTCAGCACCCCCGAGGAGGGCTGGCACCGTAAGGACATGGATAGCTCATCGCGACCCTGAAAGGAGCCCTCCTCAAGACACCCCTGCATCTCTCCGCAATCCCATCTCCGCGGGCCTCGCTGCGGATGTCCAACCTGGGGCAGGTGAAGTGCAGTCGGAGGGAAGGATGTGCTGCCACGTCAGCAGGCACCACTGGAGGTCAGTGTGAGCTCGCACGGCTGTGGAGCAGCACAGGGATGGGCATCCTTCCGCCCTGCCTCTACTGGGGTCCCTTCTTGGTCACCCTAATCCCTCTTGAGAGAGCTCTGGGCGCAGGAGCGAGCGTCTGGGTCCCCCTTTCCCCGCAATCGCTGACGTGGGATGGATGCACACAAACACACGCAGACACATACACACAATTTTCACGGGCGGTTAGGGAGCTCACGAGGGGAAATGATGCTCCGGCTTGGTAACAGGCAGGATCAGGCTCCAAACCTCCCGCTGGACGCACCACTCTGCGTCAGTCACCACAACGGATTTTGGGGCAGTGTCCCTCCACAAGCAACAAGGGCTGAAAAATCCACCACAGGCACGCTACGCTTCAGCAAAAGGACTACAGAAAATAAGGAAGATGGTTAGTGAAAAGGATCAGCAAGTTAAATCCTTAGAGGTGGCGTGGGGACCACCAGAAAAGACCACACTCGGCATGTGGTCTGTTGGGAAAGGTGGGAGAAAGGGTGCAAGGAAGCTGGTACGGCTCAACCAGGAAGAAGTACAGGAGGATATATTGCTGCATGAAGATAAATTAGTACAGCAGGCTAAGAAGGCATCATTCAAAAAGCCAGATCTGCTTCCAAACACAGAAGACGGAAAGGCTCTTCTTCTCAGTCAGATTAAATGCAATGATTGAATCACTCAGGCCAGAAATCGGTCTGGGAAATAGCTGGTTAAAGACATCAAAACTGGCACCAAATCGATTTTGCGATGCATTGGGAGCAAGGCAGGACACTGACATGTGGAAGGAACACTCAAAAAGGTGCTTGCAGAGAGGATTTTTTGCATCTGAGTTAGTAGAGAAAGGGATCCTCTTCCACCTGGGTTCAGCCTTTTCCAGCTCTCGGGACCCCCTGGGCTCACCATAACCCCCTCCCTCTCTGCCCCAGGGAAAGGAGCCCAGTGGGAACTGAGGGGAAGGGGAGCAGCATCTCTGCTGGAGGACTCACGGCGGGCCGGCAGAGCAGGAGATGGGCGTCAGTGACGTGGGCCGGGAGAGGATGCAGCTTGGCGCACACGTACATCATGTTGGAGAAGAGCCGGTGGAAGCAGAGCTCCGCCTGCGCCCCGCAGGGGAAGGTCACCGTTTTGCTCAGCGGCTCTGGAAGGCAAAGCCCAGTGGGGTCAGCACCTGGTGGCCCTCAGCTCCTCAGGGGGTCTCACTAACTCTCCCCTGCAGACTGGTGTCCCTCAGGGGCATGGGGATGCCCAGCCCTCTCCCCCCGCCCAGCTGGTCGCCCTCCTCGCGCCCTGCGTGGCTCACCCTGGCCGCGTCCCCAATGCTGGGCAGCTGCTCCTGAGGGGCAGATTGGGTCTGTCAGGGACCGAGCTTCTTTCAGAGTGTGTTTGATCTCCATCACCTGCTTCCCAGTGACCAAGGGATCCCGGCCGATGTCTAGGGGAGAGAGTTTGGAAATACAAGGGTCACTTTAGGTTCCTATTTACCATCCTCTTACTTATTTATTCCTTACTTATCATTTCAGACCCTATGGGAATATCTCCATACTGCTGCCAGGTTATTAAAAGCTCGCACAGGTCACGGCCTGCAATTTGGTTTTTCGGGAGGGGAATCAGAGGTGCACCTCCTCACTCTCACCCTTGCTGGGATGGCTGGGCTGGGGTGGCCACTTGGTTTCGGCTGATATCTCTTCTCACCCCTGCTACTGAAGTAAGTGGTCTCTAGCTTGGGTTCAAAGTACTCCTTTACCTTCTAAGACATCCTCCAGCATGTGTGTAACCTTCTTCTCCTGCAGAATATGTTTCTTCAGATATTTCATGAAGATCCCAGAGCTGAACTCCCCATCCTGCAATTCATAGGCTTCTGCATCTTCGCTCCTGCAAGAATAAGGACCCATCCTCGCATTTCTGCCGCAGGCATGAAGCCCTGGGGGTGAGCCGGGACTTGTCGACTCCATTTAGACTCTGTTCGCTGAGTTTGAGTTCACTCCTCACACAATGGAGCAAAGTGCTTGGTTTTGGCATGGGAGAGGGTGGGAAGGGCATGGGACAGGAAAAGCAGTGGAGGGGGACAGAAGAGGAGAGCACAGCCTCTCTCGCCAGCCTGGTGGGTGACAGCAGTTGAAAAGCCAGCGGAACAGGCACTGGAGCAGTAAGTAACGTTCATCCTCATCTTAGGAGGCTTCAGTTGACAAGCTCATGGCACACATGCCTTGGGAATCAAGCTCAGGCACAGAAGGACTGATTACAGAAGCGGATGCTTCACACATAACTTGTAACTGATGCCCAGGCCGCCACTAGTGGTGTCAGCAGGAAGAAAAGAAGTGTCTGAATGGGAAACACTAGAGATGGAGGGGGAGAGCCAGAAGAAACATAAGCAAAGCTCTCTCAAGCCTCCAAAGCCACCATGCATGAAGGGATGTGAGGAGACACGGCTGTGCCAGCACTTGGTCCTGTGTCACAGTGTGTGCACTTACGTGGCGTAGCCGTACACAGTATTGCCCCAGGGCTCCAGCGGCTGTACCTGCGAGAGGGCACACTCCGGGTTGTACCTGGAAGAGGAGACAAAAGGACAAGTCAGTGTCAAGGACACCTGCCAGTGTGTGTCTGGAGGGGACAGAACCCATGTGCTCCACTGAGTCTGTCTCCTGTGGATTGCAGTAAGATCAACCCTCACGTCAAATACTTGGGCAGCAACGGAGGCTAAAGCTAGGAGTCCTACAAAGAACCCAACCACGCGAAAATGAGTAGACGGGGCCAGCTTTGACCTCTCTGCGCTGGCGAGCTGCTCCCTGCCCTGCAAGTGAGCCTGTAGCTGTGGGTGCCACCATGTCTCCTCCCTCCTGAGGCTGGTTTGTCACAAATCCAGGCAGCAGCACAGTGCAGAGCATGAACGGGTTCACTTGGAGGTGTGCGCATCGCATGGCTACGGCTCAACCTGCCCCGGGGCCTGGGGTGCCCCACAGCTCCCTTCCAGCCCGTGCACACACCTTCTGCCCCGGGACACCAACGCATGCTCCAGCTGATACACCTCCACATCTCACCAAGAGATGGGATCAGGACACACACCCAGGTCTCGAAGCCCGGCACCGGTCCCAGCATCCTGGTCTAGATCCAGCTCAAGGAGCACAGACCCTGCCACTTCCAAGATCAGGTAGGTCCGGGTGACAGTCCTGCTCTCCACCGAAAAAGATATCATGGTTGCACTTAACGGCCAAGCCTTGCCCATCTGACTGCAGCCAGACTGAACAGTGTGGGGACCGGCTGCCTCCAGTTTACACCAGTGACTTGGAGCTGTTCCCAGTCGCACAGGGAGCAGAGCCAGGCACAGAGGCGGCGTTACTCGGTGTTACTCGATTCCAGTACAGTTTCCTGGGGCTGAAGCTGGCACGTGAAGGAGAGCAGAAGGGACGGTTGTATCGCCAGCAGCCAGCACGTTACCTACTGCTGGTGGCTCAGTCTGGAGATGTTTAATTGCAGGATTCATCTGGCTTGTGTAAGTTTTCTAAAGATGATCAGAAGAGAAAATGTGGAAGAGGAGATATGCCTCTAAATATGAACATTGATCAGAGCGATTTATCCGCCCCTCAGCTACTCCTAAATGAATGCATAAATCTGGGATTCCAGGTCTGAGGAGAAATGAGATGTGGGACCCCAAATTAAACTGAGGTCCTTTAATGTCCCTGCTGGGGACATTCCCCCAAGGCTCTGCAGACGTGAGTTGATGCAAACCCTTTGTGATGGCATCAGCAGGCACCCACAGCTCCAGCAAGGCCGGAGCTGCACACAGCAGAAATGCCGGGCATGGTACCGTGCCGCAGCAGAAGGCAAACTTCAGCAGGGGCTGGAATTTCCAGGGGCATTTCCAGATGATGACCGAACACAGGGAGAGACCTGACAGCAGAGAAGGTGGCAGCGCTCCCTCCTGCTTCAGGACCCCAAAAAGTCTCATTTATACAGCATATCTCATGCAACCCTGTTCTGATCTGCCTCCCAGATGGGAGATGGTGTCCTTCTGTTCTAAGCGGCACATGCTAGAAACCCTCATAAATCAGGGAATTTCTGGAAAAGGCAATTGCATCCACCTGATATCAGCACATAAATGTATGAGGCTACACACAGGCTCCACGTTCCTGGTTCCTCCTCTGCTGAAGCTAAACATCTGCTAGCACTTGGCAAAGAAGGATGTGTTTCTCATTGCGTTAGCATTTCTGGTGCTGACACACGGGGTGAGGAGATGCTCCGGGTGAGATCCCTCTTCACACAGACACAGCTCCTCCCGCTTCCCGCACGGTCAAGTGAACCCTCCACAGACTCGCAGCATCAGCCCAACCAAAAGGGCGTTGGGAAAGGAGGCCCCAGGAGCCCTGTTTTAAGGAGCGGTGTAAACACACGCAACTGTGAAATCCAAACTCTATGCTGAGCTGAAACGGTGACTTCTCAAGAAAAATGAGCTCAGGAGAGACCTTCTACAGCAAGCCCCCACAAGCCCGGGGACACCACCTACTGCACAAAGTGCTGTGCTTGCTGGGGGAGAGGAGGAAAGAAGTGTGAGATCTTGGGGTGGGAGGAGAAAAAAAGAGCTGCACAACGTCATGGTAGATCCCACATCTCATCCTTTTCCCAAAGCACTGTTAAGACTCCACTAAGCACGGAAACCGCTGGTGATGCCAAAAAGGAGACATCAGCTCAAAAGCTACTTTATAGCTCATCGCCATTCGGGTTAGCAACCCCCATGCAGCCTGCACGACCCCACATTGCCCTCAGATGGGCTACCAGTAGCCCAGAGGCACGCTAGCCCATCTCCAGCCGGGCATCCGCAATGACCACATGCTCCCACTCGTCTGACAGCTGTCCCCTGCCTGGAATCATGCTGGGGCGAGCAGCAAGCTGCTGCCAGCTGTGCTGGGCGTACTCGGCAGCGCAGGGAAGCCGCTCGCTCTGCTCTCAGTGACAGCAGGGAGCGGGAGGGAGGAAGGGGACGCTTTGCCATGGGACATTCAGGGCAGGTATTAAGGGCCAGCAAGCTCCAACAATGCTGGCAACTCAGAGCCACGGCAGCAGGATAAGTCCCAGCGCAGCCAGCTCATAAGCTATTCAAAGCGAGTGTTCCTACCTCTGCAGCTAAAAGGCATCAAAGATTTAACACCTTCCCAGGGGCTGGCAGCTCCTTCCAGGCAGCGGTATCAAAATCCCTGTCGTCTTTATGGTTCTTAGCGCAGGAAGACAGAAGGAAGAGGGAGATTTTTCTGCATTTGCCCACCAGGTCTTTTCTGACCTGTACATCTGCCTCAGGAGACCAAAATACATGAACTAATGACAGCTTCTACTGTAATAGTCTACCTACCTCTGCTGAAAATGGGCAAGTAGTAATTTTCCACAGCTCACAAGCTGCAGGATGGAGATCTGCAGGCGAAGGGAGGATGATGGGCTTTTCACAGACAGAGGGAAAAAGCCGATCCCTGACCTCAGCCGCAGGGCCCCACTTCAGGACACGACCACTTCAGAAGCACTTAAGGCCAGTAAAAAACAAGTATCAGGGCTTTTCCCCCTCATGCTGCACTCTTCTCACTGAGATGTTAACAACAACGCAGGCAGGAGAAGAGAGGTGAGATAAACAGTCCCAGCCTAAGCATGTGGGGAAACACGTACTATGAAAGCCTGCAATCAGCGAGATGCTGCTACAGCCCGGCAGGGGCGGGCGGTGCAGGGCAGGGGGCTGAAACACAGGAAGACAAACCCTGTGCTGAGTTTCAGCCAACAATTTAAGCCAGGGCAGAGCCAACCTTCTGCAGGCTTTAGGCAACTTGCCTGTATTTGCCAGGCTTCTCCATCCTGAAATATCAAGAGAGGGTCCAGCCCCTTCTCTCCAGCAGATCTCAGGCAGCATCTGATGCCCTCTGCACCTGACACATGACTGACTGGGCTTCCCAGAAGATCCTGGCAGTCTTTCTGATTTTATGACACAGCCCAATAAACTCTGACAGGGGCCTGGGCTCAGCAGTGCAATGGGGGACGTGGCCCCGGTAATCCACAGGAACACCCCACGTGGTTGTGTGGAAGCCCACTGCAGAAGCAGGGGCTGAGGCTGGCAGCCGTTTCCCCCAACCCCTCAAAACGCCATGCTCTGCCCATCCCAGGCAAGGAAGGGGGCAGAGCACCCTACCATTTCCTGCAGGTGTCCAGCAGGATGAGGTTCAGGGCCGTCTGCTGCTGCTGCATCTTCTGGAGGATCCTCTGCACGCTGATGCAGTTCTCAGGGGCGTAGGGTTGTGGAGCATCAACAGGGACCATGTAGTTCCTCCCCAGGTGTTCGTACCCGTGACCAGCATAGTAGAATATAGCTGGGAACAGGCAGAGGAGAGAATGAGTCGCGAAGGGAACCTGCAGGTCCATAACCAGCTCCCCATAGCCATGTCCCATGTCCTGTCCTGGATGGATACTGGTACAGGGCAGATCTACACCTGTAGAACCCATGAAACTGGAGCTACATTGACCTCACAGTTTCGACTTTTTACGAGTTCATTCCCTCCGGCAGAGTTGGAAGCAGCCCTGAGAGGGTCTCCTGTGCTTGTGGTTTCCAGCACCGTTCGTCAGGAGACCCCAAAGTCCCTGGGTTTACACGTTTCCATAACCATCTGTGCTACAACGCCCAGGCTCGGCACCTGCCAGGCTGAGCACCACCTTTGTTACCAGTTTCAGTTAATCATCACCTCTTTGCAAGAACATGACAACAGACATCTTACCATGAAGCAAAACACACTAACAGCCCTTTAAATAAGAATCTCCTCAGCTTTCCAGTTTTGGAGGAGAGACTGGCAATGGATTAGGTGATAGGAAACACTCTCCAACTTTCAAAGGCCTGCCTGTATTTACACACTTATAAGCTGGTGAAAAACGAGATAGAGAGACAGAGAGAGCCGAGTTCTCCAGGTGGCCAGAACATGTGGACCACGTCCTTCAACAACCTCAGACCAGATAACAACCCCATAATGTGGCAGAGGAGTCAAACTCATCCCGCTGTTGGTGGGAAGTCCAATACTCAAAAAGAATTTGGGGTTCAAGTTTTACTCTTAAGCACGTGAAACTTAGCAATGGTTTCTGCCTTCACAAGAGATGGTAACACGGGGACATCCAGCATGGAAAGCCAGCACTGAGGAGCTCGGCACGGCCCAGGCTGGTGCATCTCTCCGACCCCTGTGTTGGGCGAAGGGCTTTCCTGCTAGCCCCACGTGGGCTGTAGCTTCCTGAAAGGAAACCACAGCGGCAGCTACCCCTTCCCAGCCCCGATGCAACTACTCGGGGGACGCCGGCACAAGCCATCTTGGGGAACTGAAATGGGTTAAAAATAGCTCCGCGAGGTGGCACAAACAGTCGCACTACAGCAAGAGGGACAGTGAAGAATGAGAGGTCAGAGAGGGGAACAAGAGGCTAAGTGGCAAAAGCAGGAAAAATTCTTCAGTCAGATTTGCTGCCAAAGCCCACGCTTCATTGAGTAACCTCTCCGCTGTTTTCCCTCCACTGTTCCTGCCCCTGCAGTTCACAAGACACTCACTTTTATCTCTGATGCTGCAAGGGATGCAGTGATTGGGGCAGGAGCTGACGGACTGAAAACATGATCTCATCATACGGGGGATGGAAAGCACCGTCCCATCCTATGGGGGATGGAAAGCATGTAAAAAAGTAAAAAAAGGTAATAGTAAAAAAAGGCCTCAAGTCATCTTTGGTTTCTATTCTCAGGGAACAATGGAAAGTTACTCAAATGGCTGTTTTCACAGATGCCCACAAGGTTTGGGTTCCTCTTCTTGTGGATCACCAGCCAGAGATAGTGGACTCTGATTTGCAGAAGTTTTAAACTTTCATAACTTGCAAATCAAAGCCACAAAAGCCTTCCCTGGGACTATAAAAGAGTATGAAATAGGGAGCCTTCTGGAAAAATCAGTTGCAGGCACTTCAGGCTTGGCCCCTGAAGTCAACGAGCACTGATGGCTTTCGTCCTCTTCCTGTACGTGAAAGGGAGGTGATGACATCTGTTACCAGGCAGCGTTACTAACACTTGGGAAAAAATGAAATGTTACAGAAAAGCCCATAAAGAATCATTAAATCATTGAATCTTCTAACTTTTGAGGTCTTGTGCACCCTCAATGCACCGCTAAGTGCTCCCCGTGCTATATAAACCACAAAGACTTGCCTTCAAATCAAAAAGACGTGAGTTTCACACCAGCTGAGCAGCTTTGCAAACCTCTCCTGGACTTAATCTCTCCTCCTGAACAGGAAAGTCAGCAATTTGCCTAGAGAAGGAAAACATTGCGATGCTCTTCCCTCATCTTGTGAGTTGAAACTGCTGATGAGAGACAAGCTTCCAACTACCAAATTAAAAAGGGGAAGCTCCAGGCACTGCTTATAATACAGGAAATGTCAGCATGCAGCCTAATTAAGGCATGACGGCATATTCCTAGTATTTCACTTGCAACTTTCTGCTCTCGTTGCATTTCCGTCATTTTTTTTTTTTGAGTTGGGACTTTTTAGGACGCTTGAAATAACATCTGGGGTGATTCCTCATTTGCCTAGGGATTGCATAATTAGACCATTCAGGGGATGTTCTGGGCCTTCAAAAATCCTCTGCAGCTTTCCTAAGAGGAGATCTGGTGGAAAAGCAGACAGATGAGCCACCACCATCATACTGTGAATTAGAAGATCCTTTATATCACCTCAAATGTGCAGCTATACAGCATTCCTGTGCCTGAAAATGAAGCCCAGTTTTTGCTCTGGGTTTGAGAAATCTCTGAGAAGGTTCAATAATAAAAAGGACAAAGTCCTGCATGGGGGCAGATAACCCCAGGCAGCATTTTGGCTGGGGCTGAGCACCATTTGAACAGCAGGCCTAGGGTCATGGTGGACACCATGCTGAAGTTTAGCCAGCATTGACTGGGGACAGAGCTACACGAGCAGATGCAGGATCGCCAGGGAAGCTGTCACCACCCTCTTTGGCCCCAGCTGGACCCCACTTAGATCCTATGCCCAGTTTTAGGGGCCTCAGTTCAAGAGGAAGGTGAGAAGCTGGAAAAAACAGAGGCTACCAAGATGTTGGGGCCCAGGGACAGAAATTCCCAGCAGAGAGGGAAAGAACTCGGCTGGGATGGTCTGGAGATGTGGAGGTGAAGGGAGGCTGAAAAACAGCCTACAGTTCCTGGAGGGGCAGTTACAGAGACAACAAAGCCCAGCTCTCCTTGCTGGCGTGGACCATACAACACGGGGCAACAAGCACCAACCCACAGAGGGTCACGTTTGACAGAAGGAAAGACTTCCCTGGAGGGTGGTGCAGCCCTGGGATGGGCAGGTGAAGTGGGGGACTCCATGCCTGGAAGTGCTCAAGATCTGATAAGGAGAGCCACAACCAACCCTGACCTTGTGGTGATGACTCCAAAGTCCTTTCTCACCCACCCCTGCAGGAGTGTAAACCGCAGACAGCGTAAATCACACACACAAGGGAGGGCCAGCCATCCAGAGCGCTCCACAATAACAGAGAGGTCTAGGGAGGTCAGACACGTCTTCCTCAGCCCTTAGCAGCAGCCTGAAGCTAAATAAAACTCTTGAAGCAACAACAAACACTGTGCTCAAACACTAACCCACACGGCTATGTCCCCTCTTCTGATCTGCACCAGCAGAAAGAGGCATGAATGCTCCAGCACCTCTGCTGCTGGAGTTACACTTCAGAAGACAGCCAGCCTCACTTCTCGGGTGTTACACCAGTCTCACACTTCAGTCCAGTGACAGTCTTTCACCTCTCCTCCCAGCTCCCTGCTTCGCTCCGTGCATCTCCTGACTTCAGCTGTGGTGGTTGCTACACAGGAGATGGCACCTCCAGGTTCCTCGAGCAAGAAAAACCAGGTGGAAGCAGCAGGACGCCTCTGTGCACATGTATATCTGAGACAACCACATAGATGGACAGGACTGACTGTCACAGGCACCCCTGGGGTCTCTGTAGTTTTAAGAGGCTGCCTGGGCTGTTCCTGGAGCTGCTGCCTCACCACTGTCTGCCCACACATGTGAGTTACGTGAATCCTAAACCTCTCAGTGGTTCTAGATGTTTAACCTGGAGCTAGTGCCTTGAAGAACTGATACACAGGGTTTAGGAGTTGTTAGCTTCTAAATGTGTATTTTTATTAACAAGAAAAGTAATTTCAGTGATTTGCACTTCACCTGGTCCTTTTAATTTTACGTAAGGAAAACAGCTGAAGAAATGCTGGCAGACTCATCACAGCGAGAGGCAGCACACTTCAGATGGAGAAACCCCAGGGCAATCAGCAGGCAGACTGACCCAGTGCCCCACCATTAAGTCTGGATGCCACCAATTACAGCAAGAGTCCTCAGCTCAATCACGCTGCTGGGCCCAGCCCGTGCTGGGGTTCACTGCCTCCAAATAATAGCAGAGCACTCAGCCTAGAAAGCTGTAAAGAAAACCACCATCCGGAGGAGGCTATGCCTCACGAACACTTGAGGCTTATCAAGGTTCAGTAACTCAGATGTTAATTTTTTCCCTGCCAGTGCACAAAATCAATTTTGCTGGGAAGGATCAGTGGCCACGAATGCAGAAAAGCACTAGAAGTTTAAATAAGGTATGACAGCATGAAAGGTTTGCCATTTCCAAATCTGTTTTCTCTTCAGTGCTTGTGAAAACAACGGAAGAGCCATGGACAAAATGCCATTTGGCCCTCACGCGCTACGGATAGAGGGTAGGAATGGCAGCGCCATGGGAAAAGCATAGCAGCCCCCCAGGGGTGAATCAGGCCTGGGAGGGGAGGTAAAGCCTGAGATGCAAGGGGATTTCAGAGAGCAACCACAAAAGGAAGATGCAAGTGAAGTCATAGAAATACGCTGTCACCAGAAGACATGCTCGGCTGAAGCGGTGACAACCCTGCACTGCCCTTCCCCGCCAGCTCAGCCTCCACGGCTGAGTCAGTGCTTCCCAGAACGAGGTGGCTTTGCAGCATTTCCCTTGTGGCGTGTCCCTATCCATTGCACAACCTCCACACCTCACGCTGAGCACCGCTGGAATTGGCCTGTGTTGACTTTCGCTGCCCGAGTGCCCGGTAAGCCACGCAGCTGGGAGGGCAGTGAAGATAAGCCTCATGCTTATGATTGGAAGCAAAACAAAAACCATCTGCCAGGTGTTTTCAGGGTATCCCTCAGGCTGGGAGAACCTCAGAAACCTCAAAGCAGCTCCTTTCACCACCAAATCTGAACACCTGCTTTAAGACGCAGAAGATGTGCTGGTTGGTTTTGTGTTTGAGGAACGCTTCCTGCTGAGGACAGCGTGCAAGAAGCTCAGAGCCCAACCTCAAAACCATCTGCAGCTGGGAATATGCTTCTCCAAAAAGGCTGTCAGAGGCTCAAATCAGACCACCAGGAAACAGAAACACCGAAATTGTCGCCAGCTGTAGCAGTCACGGCTCAAAAGGAGCTCCTCTCCTTGCAGAGGATTAAGATGGACAACTGACAGTCAATCTCCTCGATTTTTCATCTAAGGAAAAATCAAAAGACCCTCTCCCGTCTGCCATCAGAAGCGCTGGGTCCCCAAAACCTAAGCACGAGACGATGCTGTTGAAGTTGGAAGTGAGCCACATGATGGAGAAACACTTTCTTTGCCTGCCTGTAACCTGGCCAAAACTGAACGGCATTCACCTGGGGTCTTCTGCCAAGCTAGCACCGCCGCAGACTGAGCCAGAGGGCTCCTCTGCCCCCGCTGAAGGACAGTTCAATTTTTTCTCTTTTAATTCAACAGCTGTTCAGAAAATTGCTAAATCCCTGCTCCTCCCTGGCATCAGCTACTGCTACCCACCCATCGGCTACCTTACCTTACTGGCTTTGCCTTACCGTAGACTCCCTTCCCCAGGAGCTGCAGGAACCGACTGACCGCTGTCACCATCTCAGCCTTGCTCAGGTCCAGAAGGGAGACAACCTGGAAGCCCAGCTGCTCCAGAAGAAGACTCAGCTCAAACACGTCTGTGACGGGAGCCATCAAGTTGGGATGATGCTGGTAGTGGTTGTTGCCCACTAAAAGCGCTATCTTGCCCGTAGCTAACGGAAACACAAAGTGACAAAGTCGTAAATGCTCAGGAGGAGGCAAGATCTCACCTCCTTTGGTTGAGTGAAGATTAGGGAAATCTTTTCTTATGTCTAGGCAGGAAGGACAGAGCCTACGCTGCTACGAGCCTGAAGTGCCCTCGAGAAAGCCCTCGGCTTTCTGAACACTTAGACAAAATACACAAACCATTGTTTTCAGCAGTTTTCACTTGACAACCAAAATCCCAGGAGTGCAAGGATCTGTGCTACCAAGGTTGTTTGGCACTTGCCCCATGGTGACCACACGGTGGTCCTGTGTGCCAGCGGTGCCTGGGAGGGGGGTGATGCCCTCAGCAGGGCTAAGAGGTCCTCCCCCCACAGGGCTGACGGAGAGAAACCCTGGGGTCCTGGTTTCAGTTTATCCCCACCTCCCACTGCAGGAAAACCATATTTATGGCACTCAGTAGTGGTGGAGGAAGTTTGGCCTGCTCCGAGGAGGTATTTCAAGGAAGGAAAAAGATGTCATGTGAACAACACTTTTCAACTCTTTTGGTGGACACGGAGGTCACGGCTGGGTTACTCATTAGAAATAACCTTACTCCACTTCCTGAGACCGATCATGGCTCAGCAGGGGATAGGACTAATCCCGTGCCTTGCAGCCCTGATCCCAAAAGCACAGAGCCCATGACAACGTGGGCATAAAGGCTTGAAGCAGTCTCTGCAGGAAAAGCGCTCACTCCTGTGCCCTGTCCCCCCATCCACCCTGGAGCCTGGCTTTTAAATAAGAATATAATTGCTCAGGAAGAAAAGATCACACTACTCACCGAAAAACTTTTCAGAGTGACAAGTACCTGGAAAAGAAAGAGGGAAATGATAAGCCTGTGCCCAGCGCCCCAGTGCCAGCTCCTGTCTTGGGGCTGAACCCTGCTCCAACATACCCCAGCAAGGAAAAGCCGCACCAAACCCCACAGAGCATCCGCACAAGCAACGCTCCTCGGGCAAGTTCTTCATAGCCTGATTGCTAACCTTAAAGACATTGGTCTGGTGATTTTGGGAGGATTTATGAAATCCTGAGCAGCTGGGAAGCCAAGCTTGGAGCCGACTCATCTGCTCCCTCGCTGCAGCGAAAGCAAAGGAAACACAATGACTCAAGATCAACATAAGCTTCAAAACAGAGAGCTTCTGCCCATGAGCGGTCAGCGCAGAGGAAGCCGACTGTTGGCTTTTGATTGTGATAATATTTCCAGAGCCTTCACCACCCAGCTTTGCCTTTCCCTGCTCTTCATCAGTTTCGGCTCAGAAGAGCCACCCCAAACGTGACTCACTTTCACAATCTCCACAGCCTTCCCTACCCGAGCACCTCCAGCCTCTTAAAATCATCATTATCTTAACAGCTCCAGCTTTTCCTATTTAAATTAAATACAATAAAAAAATAAATCCAGCCCAGGAGAAAACCCTAAAGCCCTACAGGCTCTAAAAGAAGAAATTAAGGGCATATTTTTAATTACCTAAATCTCACGGGTCTGGAAGATCTTTAGCACCTGACCCGGTGTTGCTAATGCCCCAGGGATGCCTGGAAAGCCAACAGAACAAGTCCATTCATCCTTTTCTGCCTCTCGCAGAGCTGCCTCTTGCACCTTAAAGCTATCCAGCCATGACATTTCGAGCCCAACCTAATCCTGTGCCCCTTTCTCGCTGCCTGTCCCCATCTGGACACTGTTTTGCCAGCTGTGAGGAGGCAAGGAGAGTGCTCTCTGGCTGTACAGGACCAATTTGCACTCTGGAGCAATTTTAAAGCCAGCCTAAAAGGTGAGAGGAGAGGTTTATGGCATAGAAAAATCTCTAGATGGAGTAAAGAGCCAGGAAAGCCAGCCCACACTATTCCTGTCTCACAGCAGGGCAAAGCAGAGGGCCAACGTGGTGTCACACCGGAGGTGGAGCATTTCTGAGGCTCTGGGGACCCATCTTCTCCCTGGGATCCATCAGCTCACGCAGCATCAGCCTGGGCTGCCAACCCAAGAGGCATGAACCTTCCCGAAACAAACATCCTTTCCAGCTCTATGCGTCCGAGCGCATCGCTTCATCTCAGAAAGGCTGTAAATGAGCTTTAGCAAAGGATCCCGCTGCGATTTGGCCAGGGGGCTATTAAACCAGCACCTTGGCAAGGCAAGAAAACCACCGCAAGCATCTGAGAGCGCTCAACCTGCTCTAACGTCTGTCTCTTCCCAACAGACTGCAGGACCAGCAGCATCCCGTGCCGCAGTAGAGCGGATCACTGGGTTTTGGGGTTTTTCTCTTTCACAGACGCCACTTCCCTTGCTACCTCTGAACCCCGTTATCAAGGAATCCCATTTATCACGGGGCTGACGGATGCCTGCGCCCACCACTCAGCAGGGCCTGCGCAGCCCCGCTGAGATCATCGCCTCCAGTATATCCAGGGTGTGAAACTGCGCTCTGCAGGCTGCTCCCGTGACAGCCGCCGCAGGAATGCCAGGACGCTCCAGCTTCCCCGCAGAGCCCCATGCTGCTTTTCTACTCTGAAGTGTCTTACCTTCAGCTCCCTGCAGAAGCGGTATTTAAAACTGGTGGTCTCTTTTTGTTAATAAAAGCGTGAAAGATCTGACCAGGCTGTGGGAGGTGCAAGCGTCAGAGCCACGCATCCTAATTCTCCTAATCCCCCGCCCCGGAGCTCAGCTTCCTCTGCACCAATTAAGCCAAAGGGTAACATGCCAGCACTGGGCTCCTTGTTTGACAGCCCTGCGCTTCCAGGCAAGAGCTCTAAATTCCTGCCTGTCCTCTAACTGCTTTTCATGCCAAAAGGTGACTTGCAGCAAAGCAGACGTGGGTTGGCTCCGCTCACCTATGTGGACATCCACGGCGTTGGTCCAGTGCTCTCCGTGGCTATTGGAGGCACAGCAGAGGTAGGTGCCAGAGTCACTGACCTTCGCATGGGTGATCTAGACAGAACAAAAGTTAAATCACGTTATTTATGGTGAAAGTTTGTGGCCCCCTGCTGATATCTGCCAAAGGCACCCGTGTTCCAGAAATAAAAAGTCTTTTTTCTTGCTGTTTGCTGAGACCTCATCCTTGCCTCACAAAGCTAAGAGACTTCCCATCACATTTGTCTTTCTAAATAGCCCATTAAGGCCCCACGCTAAGGTCTGCTGCTACCCTCAGCTTCTACAGCGCAAGAATCCTCTGACCAAATGCCTTCCTGTCTTTTTCCAGCAGCCCCCAAGCCCTGTGTCACAGCCATACTCTGCCCCAGAAGCCACACTGGCAGGACAGTGTGCAGCCATCAGAAAGTTGCCTGTTTTTCCTCTTAGGTGCCATTTTCTAGATTTCTGATCAGGCCCACTGCTCTCTTCTGGCCAGTTTTCAACACTTCTCCACCCCTCTTGACCTGGGACAAGAATCAGAGCAGTACCAGCTGGCGAGGACCTCTGTGGTTCTCCAGCCCAGGCTCCTGATCAGAGAGGAGAAAGCCACCACTGGGTGAGGTTGGCAATGGCTTTGCCTAGTCAAGTACTGAAAATCTCCAAGGAGAGAGATCTCTCTGCCTTTCCAGCTCCAGGGCAGCACTACCCACCTCTAATGAAGAACCTCTTCCTGACCCCCAGCTGGAACTCCCCTGTGAAAAATGCAATCTGAGGCCAGTGTCCCCTCTAGGTATCACCTACCACTACTGAGAAGAGATTGGATCTCTTGTCTTCGTTAGCCTTCACGTGATGCCCCAGCAGGAAATCTGCCTTTCTTGCAGCAAGATGACAGCACTGACATTCAGTCAGCAACCCAAAATAAATCCAGACCTCTTGCTGTCTCCCTGATTCCTTTCTATCAGGACCAACCACTTTTCCTTCTAGCTCTCCTGCAGGCAGACAGCACTCCCGCAGCTCCATCACTCTGCAGTCCCCCGCGCATACGATAGCTGTTCCTGTGCCACTGCTGCACGAGAGATGCACTGAGAGCCCTTGACGCATCTATGAATTGGTTACTTCTTAGAGAAACATCCACAGCTTTGAAGGAAGCCGTAAAACATATTCCCTCTTCACCAGAGTCCTTTAGTCAGCTATCAAAGCAACAGGGGTGACGCGTGGAGTGCTTTCGCACAACCCTGCAACACGGCAGGGAAAGATAGCTGAGCGCAAGCCTGCTTCTCAAGGGCTGGAGAGACAGGGAGGACGGGCAAGGAGAGGCTGCTTTCTGCTGGCATTCACCTGATCACACAGATCAAAGCACGCCCGAGCCCTGTCACGCAGATACGAGCCAGGATTAAGGACTGCCACCTGTCATGTCCAGGACGAAAATGACACCATTTTCAGCAGTCTCTCCAAGGCTTCTGAGGCTCTCCCACGCCCAGCATCCAGCAATGAGCTTCTCCCATCACCCACCTCAGCAGCCAAAGCTTCTGAACTATCGCAAGGCAACGTTACCCAGAGTTTTTTTTTCTTCTGTTGTTCCAGCAGGTTCCCATTCCGGTACCACTGATAGCTGGGGGCCGGGACCCCCATGGCAGCACACTGCAGCTGTAGCGGTTTCCCCACCTCCACTCTCTGCTCGGTGGGGTTGAGGACGATGACCGGTTCTCCTCGCCAGAGCCGAGGCGGCAGTCCTGTGAAGCAGCGACACAGAATTGGTCCTCCCTCCACAAGGGCAGAAAACAACAGTGATTTTTCCCCTCCCTGTAGAGGACTCTGCACGTACTGCCAGAAAAACGAGCTTATCCCACCCACAGCACCAGACGCCATCCCACAGGACGTCACAGCTGCACATTTCTGCTCTAGAAGCAGGGAATCCTTGAGAGCAACACCCGCAACAATAAATAACATGCCAAAGCCCTGCCTCTGGCTTCCCAGACATGACGCTTGCCCTTTCCTGCCAAGGGCGCAGTCAACCTGCTGAGGTCAACCACACCCAGAGTTATTTTTGCTCAGCTCTGAGACAGCCAGATTGCCTCTTCCAATCCCTCTGCCCAATGCACACCGGCAAACACCTGGTATAACTCCGGGAAACACACGGCGAGTGATCAGCAGGAGGAGCAGGTACACACAGCCGGTGTTACGGGGATGATGACAGAGACCTGAAGCATCCAGAGGATGGAGGCAGATGCCTGGCTTAGACCTGCAGACTCATGTTGCTGGAGCAATCCTTCTGCATTGCGATTTTTGAGCTGCGAGGACACACTGCCCCCAAACTGCACAGGATCACTGTTCTGAGGGTGAGCAAAGCATAAAATACAGAAGAGCTAGAAGACACGCTCGCACCTCTGGCGACACACTGATGGACCTCCACCTTCACCCAGTCGGAGAAGACAACATTTCTGTAGAGGTCATTGATTCTGCAGGTGTAGAGTTGGGTCTGCTGTGCAGTGATGGGCAAATCTTGCTTGGTGGCACCAGGGATCTGGCGGCAGACGGACTAAAGGGAAAACACAGGTGGTGGGCAGCAAGTCTCCCCTCACCGCTGGTAGCAGAAGGCATCAGCAAGCCCTTCGTAAGAGCAGGAAAAGTGGAAGTCCCCGGTTACCTCCCCATCCTCCAGCCGCAGGGATGCAGAAGGAGCTTTCCCATTGCATGCCCCTTCCCAGCATCTGCAGAAGCCCTTGATGTGCACACACATCCTATCCCCTTCTCCTTCAAGCCTCCTGCCTCCCACCAGGTCTGTCTGTGGAGGGCCAGCTCCATCCCACCAGGTCTGTCGGCGGAGGGCCAGCTCCATCGCCGCGGGCATGGCGCCGTGGCCATGGCCACCTCCGCTCCCCTCTTACCTGGTGCTGACAGAACCACTGGTACTGCAGCGACGTGCGCCCCTGGGCTCTGCACCGCAGGCTGAAGGAGTACCCCACGGGGACGGCGACGGAGACGGGCTGCTCAGTGACCGCGATGGCTGGGGGCACAGGGCAGGGAGATGGAACCAGGCCGGCGGGCGCAGCCCGGGGGCTCGCTCCCAGCCGGTGGCCGGGCACGCCGGGCTGCAAGGGGGGGTCCCCGGCACCCATCCCGGGGGGAGAACAACAGAGACGCTGGGCCTCCCGTGCCCAGGGGCTGCCCCGGCGCTTGTGGGGTGATCCCTCGGGGCCCAGCGGCGGCGGGGGGTGGCCCAGGCCCGGCTGCCCCCCGCTCCCCCCCCCCACCTTACCGGCGGCCGCTCACCTTCCTGCATCGCTTCGCCGGCGGCTCCTCCCCGGCCCGCGGCTCCTCCGCGGGGGCAGCGGCGGCAGCACCTGGGGCGGGCGGGACGGCAGCGCCCGGAGCTGGGGGGCGGCTCGGGCCCCTGCGGCGGCCTCCGGGGCGGGCTGGGCCGGGCCGCGGCCTCGGC
>VXBO01006344.1:111750-154038 GCA_013400135.1 Rhinoptilus africanus
GGCGTCCCCAGCGGTAAGGCAGCACCGGGACGGAGGTGGCGGCCCAGCTGGAAGCGGCACGGCCGCCTGGGCCCTGCCCTCCCCGCGGGTCTTCTCCAGGGTGGGAAGAGCCAAGCGGTGGCCTGGGCTCTCCGTAAGAGCTGGGTGCCCCTCGCTCCCCAGCAAAGGGCTGTGTTGCTCCTGGGGTGTTGCTGGGGCAGGGGCTGCCCCGCTCTGTGGAAGGGCTGGTGTGCTCAGCCTGCCCTGGGACGCCGGCGGTCACCGGCCCCTGCGCCTCTCCCCTTAAACGGGGCGCGGGCGCTGCCCTGACCTTCCTGCCTTCGCTGGGGTGACGCCGCTTTTGTTACCGGCACCAGGCTCCCAGCAAGGGCCCCGCTGAGCCAGTGCCTTATCTTATTGCTAGAAAGGTATTTCTACAATGTAGATACGGGCCGAGCGGCAGCGAGAGCGGCATTCCTGGGTCAGAAATGGCCTGAGGCAGGGGGTCTGTGGTAGGAATAAGGCTTTGTTCGCATGGGAGAAGGTATGATAAACATGTCAACTGAGACGGGATGAGGTTAGCAAATACAAAAATACAAGGCAACGTGCCAGCGAAGGCAAAGGTGTCAGTGATTGTGCTAGTCGTTCAAAAGAAAGCCTATAAATTACTTTGAATTCACTAGGAATGCTCTTCAGTCTGTAAGCTCTTGAGTGTGCCTCTTCTCTGTTGATGGTTTATAAATAATCCATTTTCAGTGTGTCAAGGGTTGATGCCTCAAAGAATCAGAGATTCATAAAAATAAATACAGGACCAAAAGAGATAAAGGCGTGCTGCTTGGAAGTCAGATGTTAAGAATGGGATAATGCCAAAGTTAAGTTGCCTTAATTCAGTTCCTTTGTGCTGGTATTACAGCATGTGACCTGATTGCAGCCTGTCTGCGTGCCATGGCGTCTTCAGTACCAACAAATGTCCATACGGCATCCACAGCCAAGCTGTGACCTGAGTCCATGCCATGCAGAGGAAATCTGGAATTGAGTCTGACGACTCCGTTCTGCAGATTACAAGTAGAGAGAGTCTTCAATAAATAAGATGTTGCGGTGTTTTGGTTGCCTGTCGCTTGACTCTTATTGCCCCCGAGGGTGTTCAAATTGCAGCTTTAATCAGTTTAACCATAAAGGAGGGTTCATCAGTCCTGCAAGCAGTACCTGTGATGTTCCTAGCCAGCTTCCCCAAATTCCCACAGTTTCCCTAAGGCCACTGGGGAAGGTGCAGAGCAACGTAGTGCTCCCGGGCAATGAGACTGGCGTCTTCTGCCTGGGTGGATGCTGTGGCTCAGGCACAGTAAATCCAGCCTGTGCCTGCAAAGTTCTGAGTCCTGCACACCTTGAACGTGTCGGGCAGCAGTGGGCACACCCCAGCCTCCGTCCGTGGGAGCCTGGGGCTTTTGCAGGTAAAGGGACACTACACTGCCATGCTACTACATGCCAAGCAGTGCACTCGGGTTCGGTTTTTTCGACCCACTTATGTGCTTGGTCATCAAAGCCTATGGCAAAGTAATTTCTTTTTGCCCCTTAACTTTAGTGGCTGCCCCATCTGTTGTAAGAAGCAGTGAATAAAGGGAGGAGAAATATAAAAGTCTTATTCTCTGCTCAGCCCTGAGAGCACCTACAAGTGTTGAAGACTTGAGCCAGGATGTGTGGAAACCATGCTGTTGTCTGTGATGCAGGGCAAGGGCTTGAATGAAGTGGGGCTTTTTGTCCTGTAATTAAATAATGTATCATAACAATTCTGGAAAGCAAGTGAGTGGAATGGTGTAGGCAAGAAGACTTTCAGAAAGCAATTATGGGTTTAATTAAATCCAGGAACATCTGGAGAGCTTGCCTGGGAGAACTTGAAAAGCAAGATGAGTGACATGCCTAACGGCAGATAACATTCAGCAGTTCTCTTCAAAGCAGAACGTATTTGAATTTGGTGGGTTTGGAGCTAACAAAAGTATGGGACAAGTGATGCAGGCGCAGAATTGCGGTGGGAGGCTGCTCTAGTGGTTCGAAAGCAAAAATGGATATTTTGATCCGAAGAAAGTGGATTTTTTTCAGGCTTCTCTGTTACAGTCTTTATGAGTATTTGTAGCGTGTGTTTAAATGAAATATTTGCCTGCTCTCTTCGCCCATTCTTAAAGCAGTAGAAAGTGTAGAGGCATGGCAGAGGTACTTACAGAGGTGGAAATGTCTTTATGGAACTGAGGTTAGGAATCCCTGCTTCTGGGGGGACGCATGAACACATTTCACCTACACAGCTGCATTTGTGAACCATGTAGAGAGTCGTCTGGATGGTCGTACCTGGTCTCCCTAGGACCCTCCTCCATAGGAGGAAAGGGATGTGGTCTAAATGGATGGATAATAGTTTGGAATCTGGAACATGCTTTCTCTGTTTTTTAATTTGTAGAATTTGTCAGAGGTGGTGGTGCCAGGGCCAAAAGAATAGAGGGGTTGAAAATAGCCATAGAGAGAACATCATCCCTTTATTAAACAGAGTATTCAGGGTATTTACTTCTTGTGCCTTTAGGAACTGGTCTTTAGGAAGAATATTCCCTGTGAGCCAATAGCTCACTGACAAGAGATTACTGGTTTTCTTTTGTCAGTCTTTTAACATATACCTGATAACAGACAATGTGAGGAGCAGCTTATGGTCATGGTGACTTGGCTTCTGCCCTGGCAGCTGACAGGACTTTTTTATTTTGGGGTGGGTGGTGGTCTGAACAACTCTTGCATCTCAAAGCACTTGAATATAATTATTTCACCAAGTGAGAGGAGAACCTGTCACTCCTGTCCATGGTCTGCCTCACCTGAATTCATGTGCCACAACTTCAAGATGTCTCTTTAGGTGTTCTTTTTGTAAGAACTAGCAGATTCTGTAGAATTTCTTGTGCAGAGAAATGCAATTTCATGTGGAATCTTACAGCAGAGGCTTCATCTGAGCCCTAGGCAAACTCCTCTGTTGGAAGTGTTCTGCACCTCTTGTCTAATGCAGATGTCTGCTCCTCGGTCTCGGTACAGCATTGCCTCCTTGCTTAAATATCTTTCTACTGTCATAGCTTCATCATACGCAGATATTTTTAGAGTACAGTGACGTTGCCTCTGATCTTTTCTTGGACGGCCGTCTCTGGTTGTGGTGGCAGTTGAGCTCAGGAGAGTGCCTTGCCACCTGGCTTTTCTGGCTAGAAACCATTCCCAATCCTTGTACCTCTTGCTTTGCACATAATATCAAATGGAGGTGAAGGATCTGTTACTATAATAAAGTGAGCTGAAAACACAGGAGTGCTTAGTTCCTGAAAAGCATGCTTAGCTTTCTGAGTTTGGAGGAGTTCCCTCTCCAGCAATTGGGCACCCGTAACTTCTTAAAGGACCTTGCTTTTGGCAACAAGTAGTGCAAATCCCTGATTAGAAACCATCTGTGGCATCTGGAGGATTTCAGTGTATCCGTCTTGACGGTCAGAAGCATCCCAAACTGTGACAGGAGGGACATCCAGGCAAAAGCGAAGGCATTGATGGTTCATCCCCGGGGTCTCCTGTTGGTGTAATTCTCTGCCCAGCGGTGCCTGGTTTGAGTGGGGACCTTACCCCTTGTGCACAGTGAGGAATGACCATAAGCTGGAGCTTTCAGCCACCTCTCTAAAGCCTCCTGCCCGTATCTCCTGGAAAGTCACGTGGAGCTGAGTATGTAGGCTGATGAGCCGGTACCTAGGCTGGAAGATCAAGAGGTGGAGCTGGACAAACAGTGCCCTTCAGGACCACTGTTGAAATGCAGAATGTATTACAGGTGTGAACTTTGCTCTTCCCTGGAAACCCTGTAAATGGAGATATTTCCCAGGCCTGGGATGCCAGCTGATTGCGTGGAAGGGAGAGCGTGGGCTCCTCTCATCCAGGCGCATCTTGAAACAGCAGAAGCCGTTTCCAGGAGATGGCATTGAAGCCCGCCCTGTCCTCACTGTTTCAGCAAGGGGAGGAAGGTCTTGGGTGAATGAGGCTGTTATCTCACACCGACTCAGTCTCACACTTCACAGCATCGCCTGGTCCAAGAAGGGGAAGGCAGACGAGCTGTTACGAACCGCTGTATTTTCACCTTGCTTCTTTTCCAACCAACAGTCACAAAAATCTTCTATGTGCATGAGTTACCAGGAAGATGTCAGCTTCCCTGGGCATCTCGTTGTCCAATATTTGCTTTGCTTGCTTTTGTCCTTTCTCACGCCTTGATGTCTTTCAGCTAGCTACCCGTTACATTTGGACCATAGAGGCAGCAGTAATTCAGAGTTAAAATACACAGATCTGAGCCACCTTCAGAGCGTTACAGAGGCTGGTACAGGAACATGTAACTTAATTTATTGTTTTCCACCTTCCCTGTTAATGAAATCTAGCTCTAAATTGTTACATGCAAGTCTGTGTTCATCTCGGCTCAAAGTTAATTACCTGCAGAAAAAATGCCATATTTCTCCAGCTCTGACATCGATTTGTTCCGTGACCTTGACAAGCAAAGACTCAATACATCCGTTTTCCAGTCTGTAAAATAACAATGTGTCTTGTACAGCTCCACAGCACTCACAGCTGCTTTATCACAGCATTGCTGATAATTACTGCCATGGTATATGAAACACAGACACACTCATTCTGTGTGTGCATGAAGTGCTTGATAAGAAGCGGGACACATGGCAGGAAAGAAGCCTTAAGCGTAACCATATGTACATGAAAGCTTCATTGTTGGCTTTTCAGTGTTGAAAAGGGTTGGCTTCTGACAGCTGAGAAGACATTCGGAGAGGCTTGTGTTTGTCTCAAGTAGTGTTAACCTTGAAGGCAGAGAAGTTCATGTGAAATCTTATACTTGGAAGTCTGCATGTGCAAAACATGCCCAATAATGTCACGGGTCAGGGTGCCAGCGAGAGGGAGCGTCTGTAGGGGATGGCCAGGGCCGTCCCTCTGTCCTGCTCCCAGCATGGACTGTTCCCGGTGGTCTCTTCCGAGCAGCTTTTCTGCAACACTCTTTCCGTCAGACCGTAACTCGGAGGTCTCAGATTTGCTGTCGTTGCCGGGTTTCACTGTTTACTTGCTGCACTGGAGAGCTCGCGTGGCTCCATTTTTGTGCTGTGGAAGAGCACTGAAATGTAGTAATGACTGTTGCAGCTCAAGCGGGTCAAGTCCGTGTGCTTGTACGTGCAAGGACGGAGCCACAGTGAAGCCTATTTCAGGGCATCCTGAGCTCTTGTCAACTTCCATATGAGGACATGAGCTGGAAGGAGAAGGATTTCTTTATCTCGGTAAGAAGAAATACAGAAAGAGGAGAATTTCTTGCACAGAAAGTGGAGAATTTCATGCAGTGATGGTATGAGAGGGCTTAGAGAAGGTGCTAGATTTAAAATCTATGTTTTTCAAGCAGTTCACTTTTCAGTGCCAGTGGGGTAATATACCAGCCTAGGCCATCAACTTGAACATTGTTTTTTAGTGATTAAAAAAAGTGAGTGTTGTTTGACAGTTCTGCCTCCTGCTGTTACAGCAAGACTGAAATTTGGCAAGTGCATGAAAAACGGTGAAGACTGTCTTCACTTCTGGAGAAAATGATGAGTAGTTGGAGGGCTAAAACCTTTAAAAGTAGATGATAAATGTCTGAAGGAGTTTGAAAGCTACTAATGCAGCAGGACTTAAAGAACAGAGGCTAGTAGAAGGTATATAACAGAGGGGTATCATTCTCGCAGTCCAGCGCAACAGCAGGTAATAACCCAAGCTGTATTTTCAGGGCTAGCTTTTCACGAGCCGTGCTGCACTTCATGGATGTGAGACACCTGAGAAGGCTTCCTCCCACCCACGCTGCACACGCCTGGAGCAGATCTCTCTGAGCTCCTCTTCTCCAGTAGAGAGAAACCAGTACCTTTAGACCTTGATTCGCCTGCTTTAGGTGTGTTCCTCAGGATAAGATAAGCGTTTGCCTTCATCCAGTAACTGTAATGGCCCCCAGCTTGCTTGGGGGAGACACATCCGCTGCCAGCGCTGCATTTTGTTAGCAGAGTCCTCTGCTGTGTGCACTAACAAGTCTCTGGAGGGTCCGGTCCCAAAGTGTATCAGACACGGCACACTGGGGTGTCTGTCGTGCCTTGCTCCGGGGTCCCAGGGGGTGGGATTGGTTTGGAGTCTGATGCAGTTGCGCTGTCACAGCTCCGTGCGGCTGTGCTGTGAACGTAATTAAAATGAAGTGAAATGCCAGCTGCCTGTAGGCAGGGCTGTTCTGGCTGAAACATTCAGAATTTGATCTTGCTCTCTCTCTGGGCTTAAATCTCTAGTCTGAAAAGCAAATTTTGCTTGCTTCCTTAGCATATAGAGGTTAAGCTTTAGTTAATATGTCGATCTTTGTGGTGATGGCCTTTTTCTTTTGATAATATCACAGCTCCTCAAGAGACCCTCAGACCAGTATTCAGCACTGTGTTTCAGGATGTGCAGTGAATAAAGCCCAGGTTGTGTGCTCAACACTGGGGATAAAAAAAGCACTGACAACACTCTCTGTTTGATCACATTCAGGAGCACAAGGGGCTCGTGGCACAGGCACCCTTCATTCTGACGCTTGCTATTCGAGTGATTTTCTTTACATCTGAGCCAAGACACCTTCCCCTTTGTCTTATATAAGAAAGCATGATTAAAACCGCACTTCTGCCTGCACTGGCATTCTCCAGCAAGTGTTTCAGGATCTTCCCCACTGGCTTCTCAAGTGATGTCAGGTCCTTAGTATTCCTGGAGGCTAAAGGGAGGTTTTTCCCCTGTGGTGGTATGCAAAAAGCTTTTGGGCTTATTTACCGTTGTAAAGCTGGTGGCTGAGACTATGTAAGCCCATGAGTTGTGTTTGCGGCCAGACAGAGGTGGCTGGGGGCACCTAGAGCCTATGGGTGCTGCTCCCATGGGATGGTTGGGCTTGGCAGGGTGGTGGGGAGGAGGGAGGTCAGGGCAGGGTGAGAGCAGCTGGAGGTTCATTTGAAGCTCTCTAAGGTGGGAGATGAGGACGAAGTGATGTGCTGGTCAGTAAGGCAGGTAATGCAAGGGCATCCCTTGCACTGCGGCAAAGCACATGGGGCTCAAAGGGGTGGTGGGGCTCAGCTGGAAAGACAAAGTTCCTCTGTATGACTTCTCCCATGGGCCAGCACAACGCACGCAAGATGGATCGGGTGGCTGATCCTCAGCCTGTTATGGTTGGTGTTTGATTTTTCCAGCTGGATAATGCCTGACCTGCTCATCCTCTGGCTGCATGAGCAGCAGTTGGCACCGGGGAGGGATCAGGATCGTGTGGCTGGGGGTGGAGAGGGTGAAGCTGCTGCCAAAAGGGCAAGTGCTACCCATGCTTGTTGGGTTAAAGCTACTCCTGAGCGGCTGTCCGAAACTTCTGTCTTTGCTCCCATGGTCTGAAGGAGAGGAGTCAGTGAGCCCTTCAGAGTGCTGGGTTTTTTTCCCAATGAAATTGTGCAATTATTTGTGTGAAGTGTCAGGACTTTAAGCTGAACTACTTTTTTATTATTTGCACGGAGGTTCTGCCTCCGCAGGTGGAAGTGCTATAAGGTTGGCAGGAGCAGCTTTCAGAGACCCTCTGTGGTCATTTTTAGGGCGAGACTTGAAGTCCTGCTTGGGACTGGGACTCGCTCAGAGCCCACATTGATCATTTGGGTGGGAGACCTGAAAAGGTGCAGCTTGCTTGGTTCTTCATGCTGCCTCCTGTGGCATCATCATAAAGCCCTGAAGGCTGGTTGTTCAATGATGGTCTCCAGTGCGCGGGGCTGGGAAGGTTTGGTCTCTCTGCATTTACCGATGTGGGCATCTGACTTCATGCATCCCAAAGGGGATGTCTGTGCTGTATGGCGAGGTTGCTGCAGAGGCACAACGGATGTCTATCTCAGTGCGATCAAAGCATTGGGCTTACATACTGTTGCCTAGTTGGTAGCTAGTCAGTTTTAGGCTTTTGATTGCCACATGTCTGAGCTGAGGGGCTGAGGAACTGCTCCTGGTTGCTGCAGGTCAATGCCGAGGGCTTTTTTTCCTACAGCCTGCAAGGGGCCACTGCCACAATATGGCAATGTGGCCTTTTGGCTAGCACATGGGTCCTTGAAGATGCTCCTTCGGGAGAGCTGGTGGCCACTGGTAAGTAGCTCGTCTGGGTGTCCTTTGTGTAGGACTTGGCTGTTTTGGGTTTTTTCCCCCCCTGAACTGGTTAATGTTATAACATGTTCCTGCAATGAAAACAAACCCTGTAGCTTCTTGTAAAGTCTACTTCTTTTATTTTATTTTAATTTTTTTGCCAGACCTTAGTGATTTGGTTGGCAAGCTGGAAAGCGGTGTGTAGTGACCAGAGAGTTTTCAGCTTCTCCAAAGAGCTGTCCCTGGAAGCACAGAGGGTGACCAGCTCAGGCCACCGGCTTGCCAGCAGAGAAGTGGGCTTGCGGCGGTCTGTTCTCCTGCCTGCCCTCTAATCCGACATCTCCCGGGGTGGAGTTGCCTGCTTTGAGCACAACGCTGCGGATGGTGCATGGACAGCTCAGGTGCTGCTTCTTGGAAACCTACTTGTATCAATGTCCTTACACTTATTCTCTGCGGTTAACGAACATTTCATTTTTACAGCCTTTGATTTCAATTGACAATGTGGCTTGCTCGTCCTGGCAGTCAGCCTGAGTAAGGCAGCTGTACCTTCTTTTAATAGGAACTCTGACCTGTGCAAAACAACTCATCATTAATACGTCTCTGTAACGGTTTGTTTATTTCAGCTCCTTCCTGTGCTTCTCTGTCTAATGGTTTTTATGCTGTTTTTTGCTTAGCTTATCAAGCAGCAGATTCTCTCCCTCCAGTTTAGGAAGGTAAAACTACATTGCATTAAACTGCTCTGACCAAACACTGTGCTGAATCTGACTGCACATGATTAATCTGTAATGCTTTGGTACTAATTAATTAGTAGAGAGCCCTGAAGTGATCTAACAGCCTTATTCTGCATGATTGGATCCCTACTACTTGCTTGAACTTCAGACAGCGAAGTGAATGCTCATCATAATTCCTGTGTTAAGGTGCAAGAAATATTCCTCTTCCTTAGCCATAGGATGGGTGTTCAGCTACTTCTTGATATTAAAGTGAGACTTCCATACAGAGACCTTTAAAATTAGATATGCCTACCTGTTTCTACTTTCAAAGAATAAATTCTTGTCTTCCTCTGCCATCCTGTGCTCTCTCACGGAGGTCCTCATTCATTTGAACTCTGCCCTGAAATGCATTCGGACCAGTGTACTTTGCCTTTGGCACGTTTGGAAATCAGTTGGTGTTACTGATTTGCTGCAGGAGCAAGTGTATAATAACTGTGGAGGGGAAGGCCTCTCCAGAACACCCCTATAGCTGGGGTATTGCTAAACAAAGTCAGGAAAAGAAGGTCATGATGAAGAGGAATACACTTCTCGAATCTTCTTTTCCTGCAGACTGCTTTTGTATGGAAATCCCTCTTTAATGTAAAAAGGCTACTGAATTGCCAGTGTCCTCTTCCTAGGCTCCAGGGCTTTTTCTGCAACAAAGATGCAGCTTCAGGAAGGCCCCTGGGAAGAGCGGCTGCCGCTTTGTATTGGATTTCTTGAATGCTCTGAATTACTGGTTTAGAAAGCGATTTGAATTGGTCAAATCTGGCTGCAGCTGGAGTGAGTCAGCTGAGAGCCCCACAGTGCTGCAGCCTCTAACCCCCCCTGTGACTAATACAATGGTTTCTCTGAAAGATTAAATAGACCTTCCAGGGCTCCCTGCCAAGTGTACATTGGGCAAGTCTCCTTTGATTCATCTGCCATGCCTGTGGAGCCCCCAGCTTCGGGTGACGCCGCTTTCCTAAACCGTTCAGTAGCCTTTGCTGTATTTCACCTGACTGTGGGATTTGCACCGAACAGACCAGACTTATTCCTGGTGCTGCCCGCTGGTAGCAGCAGCACGGTACTGGGATTAAACTTGGTCCCGAGTGTCACTATGTGTGTGTGCATCACTTTTTTTAAGACCCTGATCCGGTTGCTGGGGTATGAAACGTTCACTGATGCTTGGGAAGTGCCTTATGTGGATCTAAAAGGCATTTACTGGTCTGGGGATCTGTACCGAAGGGGCCATCAACACCCCACCAGTAACTGCCTTGGTACTGGGTTGTCTGCCTTTCTCTTTGGAAACGGGAGCTTTTGCTCCTGAGGTTGAGTATGGAAAGGTCTCTCTGTTTTTGAAACAGCTCTTGGCTCCCACAGCCCTTTCCTGGCCCTGCAGTTGGCTTGAGAGTTGCTTGCCAGGACCAGTCTCCTTGGGACCATTGATCTCCACAGAAAAGAGTCTTAAGCTGTGGCATCTGGCCTTTTACCCCATCCCACATGTGTGTTTGGGTACAGACAGTGCTTATAACCCTTGCTCAGTAGATGAGTCAAACTTGCAAGAGCCTGAGCTGCCCCTGGCCCGGACCCTTACCCAACACAAAGTGCCTGGGGGCTGGGTGAGGCTCCCGCTGCATCCCAGTTGCTTGTTGCGCAGGGATTCATCTCCTGGCATCTCTCACAAACCCATTCTAGCAGGAAGCCAGAGTGAAAATGATAGCGCTGCAGCCTCCAGGTAAGTGTTCTGGGTGGATGGAAGGGGCAGTTGCTGTGGCTGGATCCATCCTGGCACCTTCAGCCGTGCGTGCAGTTCAGTCCCTGCTGCAGACCCCTCAGTGCACCTCATCTCGCTGGGTTTGTGCTAAAAGTGGTTTGTTTTTTTGATTTTCCTGAACGAGTCTGCTTCCTCAGCAGGTAGAGCATGAGTAGCAGCAGTACCAGCATCCTGCCTGCAAGCTGGGGGCTGCTTGTGAGGCTGGGGTCCCCCTTATGGAGCCCTCACCATGTGATGTGAGCCCTTCTGCTCATGGTGGAGCTGTGTCAGGAATGGTCTGGGGGTTTGTTCCACCTCTTGCATGTCTCTAGAAGCTGATCACTAGTTTAAGGAATGTCTTTCACTGCTGGAAATCATATAAGTAGAGCTGCCAGCTCTTGCAATATTTGCTGTTTCTCCTCAGGTCCTTGCACTTGAGACCTTGGGGTCCTCTCTCCTTGAGTAAACGTGTAGTGTTTTAATTGCAGAGGGAAAAATGAAAGAAGCTCTTCCCTTCCAAGAGCCCCAGAGCACTATCCAAATGAAGACCCAACTTGCAATGAATCCTTTTACTTTATTTAAGAAAGCCTAGGTCTTCTGGGGGCCCTCTTGGTGGTGTTCCAACAGGGATGGCAGTGCTGTACGAATACACTGATTTAGTGCTGTCCTTGAATAGCGCTCAAATGGCTGGGGAATCTAAGGCCCATTTTTATGAGCTTCACAGGTTGTGCTGTGTATTTGGATAGTTCTGTCTGTTTGGGTGTCCCAGCCTGAACTTTGGGTCCAGGGCCTGAGCTCCTGGAGCAGGTTGTGTGTGAGGTGAGACAGGGAATGGGTGTCAGCTTCATGTATGATTCCGGAGTGCAGAAAGCTGCAAGCCAGGCTCCTCCTTCAGTCAGCAGCAGCAGACAGCTTTTCTTAATTCAAAGCTTTCAAAGAGGGCAGTTGTCTTTGGGAGACACGTTCAATCTACACTTGGCCTGAAATTACAATGTGAAGTCTTCACAAATAAAGTAAAATCCTGGTGAACAGAACAACACTTGAAACAGTGATGGTGCAGCACTGGGAATGTGAAGCCGACTTTGGGTCTTGCTGGCTGATCCAAGAAACGTTGCGGTGTAATCAGGAACTAAAATGGTTCTTGACATTCATTACCCCAGTAGCCATAAGGGGTAAGACAAAGGGAACGTCTCCCAGATGACGCTTTAAATCGGCAGAATCATCTTAGGAGTGAAAAAGTATTCAAATACCCTGACACTGGACTAGATTTGTGAACAACTTAGTGTAGGGATGATGGGAGTGAGGGAGGGCATTTACAAGAACACAGACTTCTGAAACGAGATAGGAAGGGGACCCTTCCATTTTTCTAGTACTTTGTTCTCTAAGAAATGCTTCTTGAATCTTCCAGGAGCACCTTCTGCGCAATCATTTCTCAGCTGACGGAGGAAACCCAGCCACTATTTGAAACCACTATCAAATCCCGTTCTGTGTCCGAGGACTCTGATGCTAAATTCACGTGCATAGTGACAGGTAACAGTGTCTTCAGTGAATAACCCGGCCCTGCCTCACTTGCTGGATTCCTGCTAGTTAAACTCTAGAGCAAGTGATAACAAGGCAACACGTTAACGAGTCCACTGCTGTCAGACTGCCAAGTAGAGATTCAGCAATTGCATGATGATTTCAGCTTTAATTTAAGGGGCGGGGAGGGGGGGGAGGAAACCACCTGAGATTTTAAAGAGGCAAAGGCATAACCTAACATCTCAAACAAGGCAAATTAAAGACCAGAAAATGGATTATGCTGATTACTGCTTGTGCCAGCTACATTTTATTGTCCTGATGTCTGCTAATCCTGGACTCCATAACTCAGCAATGTGCAGTTTTGAAGACTAAGACTATCATACTGGAGCCAACTGTCTCTCTTTGCTGGCAGTAAATGGTTTGAGTGCAGCTACATTTGTGTCGGTGATAAGATTCTGTGTTGGTCAACATCTGAAATAAAAACGAGTTTATGCCTAGTGAGCAATCTAACCTTGGGCAGGACGGGGTTAGGCCAGGAAGAGAGGGGGGAGGCTGAGAAAGAGGGTTGGTGCGAAGGCATTGGGGTGATGTGATATGGCATTGTCGCATTGGTGTAAAGGCAAGTGGCTCCTTTGCTGATGAGCTTTTTTCCTTTAAGTACAGAGACTCTAAAACCATAATTTTTCCATTATGTACTTGTTTACAACTCTGTGATCCTTCCTGATGTTGCACATGTTGTTTATTCTCACAGGTTACTCAGTGAGAGACATTATACAAGCTTGTAAGTTTTGAAAGGAGGAGCGTGTCCCCAGCGAGGCCCTTAGCCACAAGGACCAAGGCTTTCCTAAGATTTAGGAAATCTAGTTTGCCATTAGGAACATACTGTGCACCAGGAAACACAGAGCTCTTCTGAGAGCTGCTGGCGTTGAACCTGGCTCTTCTCCTGTGGATTAATTTGTTTTACAGATCTGACTTTTGCAGCTTGCGGGGGTTCAACTGATACTGATTTTATTGATGCTTAACTTCCTAGCGGCCCACTTTTACCCAAGAAGCAGGACGTGGGCTGCTAGGGAGATACCTCCAGGCCATGCCCCTCAGTCGTTCATTAGGAGAGCTTTCCCAATTAACATTTTCTAAAGGCAAAAGCTTGACATATTGTGCGGTAGCATGGAGCTCACCATTCTGCAAGCCGGGAGACACTGTGCAGGAGACATGCTGCCAAGGAACGCAGCTGCTTTGTCAAAATCAAAGTATCAACATGGAGAGACAGATCCAGTCGCTGTCAGTTTGCAGCCCTTCCTGCAGGCCACCCTTGCTCTTCGTAGGCAGGATGCTGCCTTCCAGTTTTGGATGACCTGCTAGTGCTATGTAGCGCAACCTGATGTATTACGAGTTGAAAACTTGGCCTGATACCAGTCTTATTTTCCACCCGAGTGCAGGAAAGTGTCAAACCTTTAGCATGTAGCCTATCACAGTATTTTCGTACCTGGTAAACTAGACTGGAGGATGTCTTTATGCACTGAAGTTAACAAACCTACAAAATTGGGAATTTTCATGGAAACATCCTTAAAAGCAGCCTGGGCCACCTATACCATATAGTCAACTCTTGCATGTCGCCCTGTGGACTGCTTTAGGAGGTCAGGATCTCTTTGGGAGAGACGGGCACGAGGCAGAAAGCAAACTCTGACTGCAAAGTCGGATCAGTAGTTCAGATATCTCCCGCTGCCGTGATGTTTACATTCAACAGGGAGACATTCAGGGGAGAAAGGAAGTGGTTGCATCCCTGGCCAGTGAAACAGCTCAGTCCCACTGCTGTGGCTGGAGTCCAGGGACACTTCGGTTCATAGACTTGCAGGAGGCAAAGGGCAGACAGTCAGCTGCTCCTGTTATGACTCTCAAGCCCCAAATACGGATACATGACCTACAATAATATCTTCTTTTTTTTTTTTTCTGGTTCTTGACCAATAATGAGAGTTATAGGGTGGTCTCACGTCTGTGAGCACTGGTGACATCCTAGGTGTGTCCTAGGAAGGAAGCAAGATGCAAGTGTTTGAAGAGCCAGTCTCCAAAATGTGCTTGGTGGTGCAGGCAAGGAAAAAACAAGTGAGGCAGAGGCAGATTTCCTGATGCTCTGGGGTGGTTGCACAAACCCTCTCTTCCTCCTGTTGCCTGGTTCTGCCTGTGACTGATGTCCCTGCTACGTCTGATGTGATTGTATGGGGTCAAATCCTGCATCAGTTATGACGTGTTTTCTTTTTTAGGCAAAACTAGTTCATCCTTTGTTCTCTAAGAGACGTGAAAAAGGGAATGAGAACATTCCCATTTTTGCTGCAGTTTCTTGCAGAGCAGAGCACGCTCTGCTTGTCTGCACCAAGTGCTTTCCTTGGTGGGTCTGTCTGGCCTTCAGGATCTCAAGGATTGTCACATATCGTTCACAGTGAGTGGATATCGGGCTCTTCTCTTCAGAGAGTGGCCTGTATTGGAGGTGCTACTACAAGGATTTGACAAATTTTCTGTCATTTCTGTATAGTATTGGCTGGGAAGAAGAGATGCTGGCTGATGAAGGGTGGGCCTGCATCTGTGACTGCTTGTTAGGGAATGCACCAGGACAGGTTGGGGGATGACCTGCTGGAGAGCAGCTCTGCAGAGAAGGATCTGGGAGTCCTGGTGGAAAACAAGTTGCCCATGGGCCAGCAATGTGCCCTTGTGGCCAAGAAGGCCAATGGCATCCTGGGGGGCATCCAGAAGAGCATGTCCAGCAGGTGGAGGGAGGTCATCCTCTCCCCTCTGTGATCCCCTGGTCGCAGGCAGTGACCAGCGGTTTCCTCCTCGGGCACTTGTGTGTGCAGGCAGAGCGGGCCCCTGAGGTTGGGTGCCCACCATGGTATTGATCCCGAATCTTGGCCTGGTGTGGTGAGGGCTCATGGTTGTGTGGGTGTCCTTGGCCTCATCAGTGTGCCCTTGTGGCCAAGAAGGCCCCCCCCCCAAAAAAAAAAAAATCACAAAAAGTTGCTTTAGAGTGTCTCTGGCTGATTTTGGGATAGCTATTGCAAGAACTGTTTTGGATGAGGCCCCTAAAGCTTGGAAGACTTCTCGGACTTTAACGGCTTTGGGAAGAAGAATGTTTGATCTAAACCTGGCAATCTTCCTGAAAAAAAATCCTTGCTCAGAAAAGTCTCCTGGGTCCTGCAGTGGCTGGCTGTCATGCTGGAGCAATGCTGCGGGAAGACATGCTTCCCAAAAAGCTCTTGCTGGACTTGAAGATGTGCAGTGGACGCCTGCCCTCCTCTCCAGGAACACCCGGCACAGCTCTGTCTGGGACTGCGGGGCATGTGCAGGTGGACGCTGGCAAATCCCTCTCGGCACCAGCTGCACGGGGTTCCTGTGGGAGCGACAGGTTTCGGAAGGGCGAGTGCCTGATTTATGAATGGCTGCTCTGTCTTGCAATGTGCTTATCCCAAGGGCGGCCATCCGGCGCCCTGCAGCTGGCGATGCCCACCCATGGAGCCCTGGGCTCAGCCACCCCATCCCAGCGGCCCCCTTGGAGCTGGCCCGTCACAGCAGCCAGGCAAGCTGTGGATGCTGTGGCTGCAGGGGATGTTCCCGGAGTGGTGCCTGCCCCCCGGAGCAGGGGAAGGCATTCGCTGGGCAGCCTGAGGATGGATGTCTGCAGTGTCAGCAGCAGCTCCCCTCCCCAGCGGAGCACAGGGCATGCCAGGGAGCCTTTTCCCTGTGCAGGCATCTCTCTATCCCCCGCTTGGCTCTGGTTACAGCCCCTGGGGAGGGAGGGGTGGTGTTTGAACAGGCAGCTGGGGCCACTGTTTCTGGGGGGGGGGAAGCCTTTCAGCATGTGTCTGGTGCTGCTTTCCAGCCAGCGCTTCCTCCCCTTGGCTGCAGCAGGGGCTGCTCCCTCCTTGCCTGAGCTGGGCCATGGGGTGGTGGCTCCTGGTAGGGAGCAGGTTGCCTCAAGGACACACTGCTACAGGTCAAAGGGAGTTTACAGGAGGAAAAGCCTTTCATTGAGGCACTGTGGAGCTGTGGAAATTGCAGCTCTTTCCGGCAGATGTCAGCTGGGAATGGGAATCAGCTGCAGAGGCCACGGGGGGACATCACGGGGCTTCTTGGAAATTATATGCGTGCAGTTCCCAGAATGAAGTGCTGTGATTGCTGTTTGCAGGCTATTATGAAAATCTACCTGCCAGCTCTGCTGCATTACAGACCTGAAGGTCTCGCCTGAAGGAACAGCCCTTGGGAGGGGTCGGATTGCTCTGGGCAGACTGTGAGCTGTGTATGAAAATTGTTTTGTTCCTCATTCCTGGAGCAGAAAGAAACTGCCACAGGTTCTTTCAGCCCAGGGTCTTGCTGCCAAGTATGGTCAGTAGCTAATATTTATGTAAATTATAAGCAGCAGCATCAATCCCTGGTGATCCCATCACTGGGATACTCTTGTAGCCTCCTCCAGTTAGCAGCTTAGGGCTCATCCGCTTCAGCCGCGGGTATCTGAGCGCTTTGCACTTGTGCTAGGAACTGGTTTGGAGGGCCAGAGCAGCAGCAAAGGGCAGAGCAGGAGAGACGGGGATCGAAGGGGAGGATGGAGAGCCTTGCACAAAGGGTTTCAGGAGAAGGCAATGACTTGGCTTCCTGCAGAAGAGGAGGAATGAGGCAATAACCAACAGAAAGCCAAAGCTACAGATGGCAGCAGTGGGAGGGGAATGAGACAGGAAAGGATGCGAGAGACATCTGAGACCTGAGAGACTCCAGGCAGGGAGGATGGAGAGGGTAGATGCAGAGGCAATGCAGAGTTGGAGACCTCAGCGAGGAAAGGAAAGAGAAGAGAATAAGATCTGGGCTGTGGGGGTGTTTGGGCTGTGGGGATGGCTATCGTTTGTGAAGGAGAAGAGTAAAGTAAAACTCTGCTGAGATGATTTCCTCAGTGCAGACTGAGTCCCTTGAGGGGCCAGAGGACACTGGAGAGCCCCACCAAGCAAGAGGACGGGGACAGGGGTATGTTGGAGGAGCAGGTGCAGGTGGGGGAACCAAGTGATATGCGAGGAGGAGATTTGGCATGTGCTGCTTTTCTGATCAAAGGTGCTACAAATCACCCAAAAGCAGGGCAAATTCCTGATGATGAGTCTTTGTTCCTGGTCTTTCGCTCCTGCTTCGGGACCTTCAGGGGAGCAGGTATAAGCTGGGCTCAGGCATTGCCACTGGCTGCTGGCATCCCTGGCTGGTGCAAGCAGGAGGCTCCTCGCCCCAGAGATTAAAAGGGTCCTGTCAGCCCTGAAACCTGTGGGTCAGCAGCTGGGAAGTACCTGGGGTAGGTAGGCAGTGCCCTGTCCCTGCCCACCCTCTGTTTCTCAGCCATTGGGTCTGGATGCTGTGGATGTTCCTGGAGAGCCCCTGCTGGTCCTTGCCAGGGCCGTCCATGAGCTCTGACCCCTGCCCTCGGGGTGCCGGGGGCTGCTGAGGAGACCCTTGGGGGCTGGTGGAGGCGAGCAGCATTCCTTCACTTCATCAGCTTGGAAAGCCAGCAGGGGCATTGGGATTGGAGGGAGATAAGCTTTGGATACCTGCCCTGGGGCATCGAACAACTGTTGAGCACATCGACTTAAGCGGAGGCATGATGTGATCATTGGAACTTTTATCCCATGCCCCCAGGGTCAGCTTGGCTGTGCCGGGAGCCCTGTGTGAAGTACAGGAACCCATGTTGGCTGGAGCTTCGGTCGGTGGGAGGTGAGGGCTGTGGCTAGCTCTGGTCCATGTGGGCCACTCCTGCTGATCCACCACCGCTGTCTGTGGCGGGGAACGCGGCTGCGTGCCCAGCCTGCTAGCCAGCCAGTCACACACGTCATGATGTCATTCTACTGAAAAGGCAGGTGACATCTGTTGTCAAGTGACATTTGTAGGACACCAAGCTGGCTGTGATGCAATCGAGGTTGTTTCTGTTCAATGGAAACTTTTGGATCAGCTTACAGGCTGTGACACTTGGTGAAATGCTGAGAGCTCCATGGAGGGGCGAATGCCTGTTTTCTAACCTTAGCCTCAGTCTCATCAAAACATGCCTCTTCAGATAAAAGTGACAGTATGCTCACCTTCTCCCCGCCAGTGTTACAGGAGACGATCGTGTGATCACCTCCCCTCTGTTCAGGAATGAAGCGCTGGGATTTTTTTCTCAAAAATAGCCCTATTTCTAGGGGTGATAAAAGGCTTGGATAAGCCCATCAGGTTTCCACTCACAATACTTCTGCTGCTGTGTGATTTAAAGAATGCGGCAAGCCCAGAATAACATGTATCCTGTTCTACCGGCGCGTTTCGCTTTGCTGTTGATGCCTTGTCCCTGCAGGAGCAGGCTTGCTGTGCTCCTGGCTCCAGTGTTTCACACCCTGATGTACCATCCGTCTCCTCCCCAGGATACCCGCAGCCAGAGGTGACGTGGTACAAGGATGATGAGGAGATGGACCGCTACTGTGGCTTACCCAAATATGAGATATTCCGCCATGGAAATCGCCACACCCTGCAGCTGTACAAGTGAGTAAAGAAGCTGGATTTGGTGATGGGAGCCCTGAGCACGTTTTCAGTACTGGGAGGAGCTGGCTGCCAGCAGTGACCTCCCTCCAGCACCCCTGCTGGCCCCTTGTGCTCCCCATCGCCATGTTCCCAGCTGTCCTTTCCCCTTCAGCTCTTTGCTTTGATGACTCCCAGATCACATCAGTATGAGATCCATTACTGCATCCAGGTAATCCATACTGCTGCTGTGCCAGAAGCAAGAGGAAGGTCAGGAGATATTCCGCTCTCTGGAGCCTTCCAGTGCTGGTAGCATTAGGGCTGGATGAAGGTGAGTGAAGGGGAAGCACTGGCTGCCTCCAGGATGGTGGTCTGGAGGACTGGGCAGGACAAGGACAGAAACAGTTCATGGGAAAGGGCAAAGAGGGGAAGGGCCTTGCCCAGGAAGGCCTTTCCTAGCTCTTACCATGATGTCAGGGAAGGAAAGTGCTGCTTTGGCAGTCTACTGATGGAGTCAAGGGTGGAGGAAGAGCAGGAATGTCATGTAGGCTGTGAAGAGCTAGGAGGAGAAGATCCTGCAGAGGAATGTGGCTGAGAACAGTTGGGGAGCCTGGTGCTAGCTGTTCCTCCTCCATCACAGCCCTCTCTTACCAGAGTTACAGCTCAAGGAGGAGCTGGGCACTGATTTAACATCCAACTTGCTTATCTGCTAGTGCTGAGAACAGGCAGAGCCAGGGGAGGGAGGCCAGCCCCAGGCCTCCAGACCTACCCTGGGCACCTCAAGGGCCACGTCTTCATCTTCTGGCCCCTCTGGAGCAAGAAGTGGGAGAACGTGTGTGTCCGTGTGCCCAAGTGGTAGTGCCTGGGGAGGATGGGCAGGTCTCACGCAGAGCTTTTGGTTTCCAGGTGCCGAGAGGAAGATGCAGGCATTTACCAGGCCTCAGCTAGAAATAACAAAGGCATTGTATCCTGCTCTGGCGTGCTGGAAGTGGGAACCATGACGGAGTTCAAAATCCATCAGAAGTGGTTTGACAAAATTAAGAGAAAAGCTGAAGAAAAGCTACGAGAGATAGAACAGGGCAAGAAACGAGGGAAGGAAAATGTGGAGGTGGAGAAGTTGCAGGGAATGAGCCCTGATCGGCTTCAGAGAAAGCGGAGGCTGGCCAGGGATCTGAATCTCCGGTCCGGAGCCTCTCAGTGGGAGAAGGCGGATGCAGCAAAAGTGCACGTTGCTGATTCCCGGTCCAGTTTACATGAGGATATTGCTGAGCTGAAGGAACCGCTGGTCAATGTGATGACGGGCTTTCCAAGCAAACTGATAGCACCTCTGAAAGCAGAGGTGACCACCAACGGAGATGCCTCTTTGGAAAGTGTGGAGGAGAACGGGAACGGCTTTCTCACATACATCTACGAGACGGTGGAGGACCTAGCAACTAAGCCGATGACCAAAGACTCTGCAGCTAAAAAGAAAAAGAAGGTAGAGGCTCCTCCAGCAGCAAAGCAGGAAGTTTCAAAGCGAGAAGAAAGAGGGCGAGAAAGGGCCAACCCCTCTCTAAATCCAAGGTTTGCCCCTCCCGTCCCCGTACGCAGGAACGCACATTTGAGGGTGCCAAATGATCCAGAGGTGGAAAAGAGTCCAAAAATCAAAGAGCCCGGGAAAGCTGTGAATCAGGACACTGAAATCAATGGTGATGTGCACTTCTCTTTGAAAGAGATGTATTTTGGTAATCAAGTGAAGCCGGCAGCGGAGAAGGAGGAGGCGGGAGCCAAGGAAGAGGCTGCGAGCGAGGCTGCCCTGCAGCCTGTGGCCGTCAGCAGACGGACAGAGGATGCTCCATCGTCCTCAGAGGTGTCGGATGCAGGACCTGTGCCCTCCGAGGGACAGAGAGGCCAGCACCAAGCACAGAAGTCAGAAGGAAACAAAGCCGTCAGTCCAGAGGTAACTAGGACAGAAAGCAGCCAGCGCAGGGGTTGCAACAAGAAAATATTGGTGCTGCAGGGTTGTGTTGTGGCAGCAGCCCTGGGAGGCTGCGTGTTCCCCACAGGAGCGGCTGCCGAGGCTTCCTAGGTCTCCTCTGGCTAAAGCACGCAGGAAAAAAGGCTTGATGGGCTTTGTGCACCCAGACAGCAGAGCTTCCACCCCAGCTCCAAATAAATGTCAGACGAGGTGGTGAGGAGCGATGTACGTCAGGGCCCTGCGTCCGAGCAGCTGGTCCCCGGGTGGCCTGGGGCGTGCTCTGAGCTCTCCTGTTTAATCGGCAGGCTGACCTCATGCGAAATGTTTCCAAATCAGTTAAGCACAGGGAGCGCTGAATGGATATTTATAGCTGGGGGTGGATGCCTCCTGCGTAGGACAGGCAGCGAGACTGATGACATCTGTTCACTTTAGCAATTGAGCCTGAGCTTCAGCTGGCGCTTAATGAGCCCCCCATGCAAATGAGCGCAGCGTGCCAGGTACACCACGTGAGCTGTGCCGGGCAGGGCCTTGAATTTTGTTTATAGTGCAACATGTATACAGTAGATCTGGGCTATTTTTTTGGCTCTCCCCTGTTGGAAAAACTCTGTTGCAAGACTCATTGTGGTGGCGATGCAGGGCCAGGGCACAGCACCTGCTCCTGACCCTCACTCCATCTTTTAGTCAACTTCTATTTTTGTATTTAACCTGAAGCATTTTCCATTAAAATGTTAGACTGGAAGGTACCAGTCTTTTTTTCTTCTTTTTATCTTTAATGACCCCTCCTGTGGTAAAAGGTTCTCCGAGTCCGATTTGCAGGTGCCATCAGGATGTGGTGTTTGAGCCGTGGTAGGTGCTTTCAGTACAGACCAAGGCTATCCAGAGGAGGCACTCGGGTGCAGCGCATCTTCCTTGGCAGGTAATGCTAGTGGATGTGGAAACATCCACCATGTAGGAAGTGGGACTGCTGAGTGCTCCGGTGAAAAAACCCTCCTTTCTTCCTCTTCTAGATTTCTCTTAGGCAGGAGCACCACTTACCAGTAAGAAACCTGCCGTGTTATGCAGAGAAGCCAGTATCTGGGTCCTGGACTTGCCACAGTGCAGCGCCCTGAACCTATTTTTAACCTGACCCATCAGCACCACGTATTGCTGCAGAAATTATTGCTGTACGTGCAGGCCAGTGGCAAAGCAATTAGTTTTCTCCCCCTCTGCTCATTTTTACGCCCCTTGCTCTTAAGGAGGGTGGAGAGTGTTGCTGTGTAGCTGCCAGGCTTGGGCTGTCGTCCCTGAGCCTCTGACATGGATCAAGGTATTTTCCTCTTCAAAACCCCACTCACAGAGGGAAACCTGTAGCTTGTCAGCTGGAGTGCCTTTGAGTAGACAAAAGGGAATGCTTTTGATTTGAATTTGAATGCTTCAGCTAGTGGGTGGTGCTGGGGAAAGTGCTCAGGCTTTTGTGTGACCAAATAAGCTATTTTAAAGCCCTTTAAAGCTGACTCCGAGGATGTTTGAGGGTATTTTCACTCCCCAGGACACGGGTTGCTTGTCACTCCCTTTTTTATTCTTTCCCTTAAACAAGACAGGGTCGTAGCATGAGTATTTTCCTGGCCCGGGGACCTACTGAGCCTCATGCTCGGGGCTTTTCTTTCCAGCTGGATTTATCCGTAGCAGAAGGGATTTGGGAAATGCCAGACCATGGCCAGGCTCTGAACATCCTCCTGCACAAGAGCAGAGCAGAAACGGGATTTGCATGATGATCACTCTTGCCTAACTTTGAAACTGACGATTTTATCATATTTCTTTTATATGGCCCTAGTTTGAGTGGCTTACGATTACTTAAGGACAGATCCTTTTCTGAAAAGCTCCCAGAAAGCTTTGCACATTTCCCCCAAGTGCCAGCTCTTTAGCCAAAGAGCTGTCCCCACTGACCAGCGCCGCTGGGAAGAGCCGCCTCTGGGCATCCCTCGGTGAACCCCCAGCCCCCTGGGCGCTGTGCTGCTCAGCCCCCGAGCAGAGGGACCGTTGGACTGGCCCGTGTCCATCTCTGTCCCTTTCCGTGACACGGACAACCAAATACCCTGGTAAAACCCAGGGGGGTTGCACTGCATGAGACCCGTGTGTCCCTGAAAACAAAGCCGTTTGGGGCTGAGCGCAGGGATGCTCTGGGCTGTGACACTCAGGCTGGGCAGGTGGCTCTAGGGGACAGCAGCAGGGACGCCTGGCATTGGGGGTGCCTCTGCGGCCCTGTCGGCTGGGGCTCTGTTTCTGGAGACAGAAACCACCTGGCCTTTATATCCTTTGGAGTCTGCCAAGGAAGCAGGCTTGATTTTGTGTGCAGGAATAGTCCCCCTAATGCTGCTCCCCCCACCCCAGTCCTCTGATACCCTATTGTCACAGCAATTGCTCGGGGAAGGGCTTGCTGAGAGACCGGTGTTATCTGTCCTGCTCTTTCCAAGGATTCAAACGCAGCTGAGGTGGCACAAAATAGAAGGGCTAAGTGCTGCAGCCTCCTTTCCCAAGCACTTCATTTTGGAGGCTGAAAGCTCAAGTCTGAGACCTCAGGAGTCAATCCTTAGCAGCCGATCCTCTGGGATGGCCGAGGGACCCGTTGCATGGGTGCCCTGTTCCCATGCAGTTGTCCTGATGTTGCTAACTGAGCATCACCAGGCACAGCGTGTATCGGCAGTGTCACTGCCTCCGCTGAGCCTTATCCTATAAAAATAGATAGTGCCCCTTGGCTGGAGGATTTCACCAGATCTCCTCGGGATAAAGCTCAGCTGTCACAGCGGGCAGCTTGCTGAAATGGCTGCTAGTGTGCAGCTGCAGTCGGAAACATTTGAGCTTCCCGAATGTCAAAGAAACAGGATGGTCAAATAGTGCAGATAATGTAACCGTGTATGGTTTCGCTATAAATCACTTGGGCAGCCTCATCCAGATAGTGTGTGACATGCTGATCGCCCCATCCCAGAGTGGAGATTGCAGATATAGTATAGGGAGAGCACTGGGTCTTAAAAAAGAGCAAGAAAATTATGCAAGGTCTTGGCCATGGCTGGTGAAAATGGGGAAGTGTTGCTCCTCGGGAAGGTGCCTTGTTGGAGGAGATTGGTTTAAAAGCCATTGAATGTTCTAGAGAGACAGATCCCCTGCCTCTCTGTGCACAACCAAGGCATTGAAAGACAGAAGAGTTGAAGCCGATTAAAAGAAAAAATGTTTTGTGCAGCATGACGGGGGCTGTGGGACCTACTTCTGCAGGCCGATGGCAAAGCCAGGAGGCCCTGGATACCTGAGGGTCAGCGATGCCAGGTTAATACTTTTGATTCAAGGAGAAGTTGGGCAGTGCCGTATGGTATAGATGGACCACAAGCACCACTGAGCAGACCCAAGCAGCAAAATTATGCTAATTTTCTATTTTCTTTTTTTTTTTTTGACTAGGTTGCAGCAACAGTGGGACAGCCTGTTAGTGGCCTAAAACACCCGGTGTCCAGTCCAACGGTAGAGACTGATCAGCAAGCCAACAAGTTAGAAGAGCTCAGGAAAGAGACGCCTGCCTGCCAGGAGACCAGGGGGTCTGGGAAAAGGACGAACCCTCGGCTGAGGCCTCGGGAGCCTCCAAAGCCACCAGCACCTTCTCCAGACCACGTGGAGCCCACCAAAGAACGGCCTCCCTCTAGGAAGCAGGCAGAAGGACATTCCCATGCTCTGGAGGGCAGAGAGACCCAGCAAGGACTGTCAAATCAAGAGGACAAGAGCCAAGGTGAGGAAGAGCCATTGCTAATGAAATCGAGTCCTCCAGAGCCTGGAGAAAACACTCCTCTTGAGCAAATCACATGTCAGACCACAGTAGAGGATGGGAAGAGCAAAGGGACAGGAACAGAAGTGTCTGGGAGGCATCCCAGTGCAGCGGCAGGACAGAGCAGTGCAAAGGAGCCATCTCCTGGGACTGCACACAAGGAGGTGGGAGGAACACCTCTGGGGCATCAGGAGACTGAAACAGCAGCTCCTGTCTCCGTTCCAGTTGCCAAGGAAGAGCCGCTTCCTCCTCCTGCGGTGGGGATGGCGGCAGCTCAGGATGCACCGCTTGCAGCTCATGGCACCCCAGGGATGGAGGCTACGGCAGGGGTGGTCCCATCTGGACCCCAGCTGCTGCCTCCTGCGAGCAGAGAAACCGAAATCAAAAACGCGGATGGATCTGCCCCGCAACAGAAGTTTCCAGCCAGCACGTTAGGGGAGGAGAGTGCCAAACCGGTGGCCGTGGGACCTCAGTGGAGGGAAGGAGGACAGCAAACAGCCGCAGCTCCACTCCAGCAACTGGCAGCACCTTCAGGCACTTTTGAAGGAGTCGCTGAGGTTCAACCACAAGTACCACTGGTTCTGGCTAGCCCCGAGAGACCTCAGGAGATGTCTTTGGAGGAGAAGATGCAGCACAAAAACCTTGTTTCCTCCTTGAAGAGCTACCTGCTGCTGCTTTTACAAATGTCAGATAGCAGCAAGGATGCCACGAAAGAAGACACAGACCCCAGGGACAAGGAGCAGCCCGAGGCAGAGGAGGCCATGGTCCCTGAGATAGGCATCGCAGGCTTGAGCCCCCGCACCTCCAGGAGAGTTTTGGAAAAGGTACAAAATAATCAGCTCTTCCAGACAGCAGAAAACTTGCCTCTGACCCCTAGGACATCCAGGCGGATCACGGGCATGATCAATCAGGAGTTTGTTACCAGTAAGGAGATGCTGGCTTGCAGGCCTGTGCCACCAAAGAGACGTACCAGGGTCACCCCCGAGGCGGAGGGGCCTCCCCAGCTCTCTGTGCCTGCCATCGTGGTGGGCAGCATGCCGGCAGCAGAAGCGGGGCAGCCTCCTAGTAGTATTTCTGGTCTGCCTCCAGCAAGCCCTGAGAAAGAAAGCCCTGGTGATCCTGTGGCAGTGCTACCTTGTGCTACACCAGAGGAGCTTGCTTCTGGGGCCCGACGCAAAATATACCTGCCAAAAACCAAGCAGGTAGGGGAGGAAGAGGAGGCAATCCCAGAGAGCCAAGGGCATGTCAGAAGTCCTACTGTTTCTCCACGGCAATCCAGGAAGAGCGCGGCTCAGCTGCAGACACCTGCCCTGGCTCCATCCCCTCCCATGGAGCAGCGCTCACCAACTCTCACGAGGAAGATGGCCACGCTGGAGGTGCCTAAGCTGTATGAGGAGCCCACAAGTGACAGCAGTGGTGACCACGAGGTACCTGAAGATGCTAAGCCAGAAGCACAGCCAGCAGAATCCAAGAAAGCAAATAACCCATTTAAAGGTAAGAGGGGGTCCCCATGAAGCGTGTTTCCTTGTTGCCTACAAAGGGAGCCTGGCCAACTGGGCTGGTGATGGTCAGCTGAGGCCACGTGGGTTTTGTGTGTTTGCAGGGTTTTCAGCCTCGCCCTTTGGCCGTGTGAAAGCCAAAAGTCTGCCCCAAGACTTCTGCCCTAGCGCAGGGAGGGCAGAGGAATGCAAGAGGCAGCAGCGCTGAAACTGGCTGTCTCCACAGCCGGGACTTCCCCGTGGCAAAGGAATCATAATCCTCTTGTTCTTGGTCTGCATGTCCTGGTCCTCACCGTGCCTCACGCTGGTCAGGGACCAGTGGGTGTCAGTGGGGTGCACGCTCCTTTTCCGCCTCCATGGTCAATCTAATTTGATCCCTCGTGGCATCAAATTAGAAAAGGCGTAATCCTGCTGTTGAAGTGCTTGCAGGAGCCAGGTGATACCCCCGTGGAAATCGGCCCTCTTGCACAAGTAAGGGTAACCTTGAGAAATACCTACGTCAGTAGGTGAGTGTTTCCTCCAACACCGCCTGGTGTTTCCCTGCATTGCCTCTGGCTGAGCCCCGCCAGGTGTTGCAGTGCTGTGCTGTTGAAGGAATTTGTACCACTTGTATCCCACTGTATTTATCCAAGTGGAGCTCTGAGACCTTCCCTGGGAAGGTGATGTTATAGCAGGCTGCGCCGACACGTGTGACACCCAACACCAGAGTCCCCAGCAGCAGCACTGGGGTGCTGGCCTGTCCCCGCAGCTGCAGCCAGCACTGTGTGTCTCACCATCCGTCTCTTTGCACCCTGTCCTTAGCTCCACAGGTGATTCGTAAGATCAGGGCAGAACAATTTTCCGATGCGTCAGGAAACCTGAAACTTTGGTGCCAGTTCTTCAATATTTTGAGTGATTCTAAGCTGATGTGGTACAAGGACGAGATCCCTGTAGCAGAAGCCCAAAGGAGGTAACCTGCCGGCTCCGCTTCGTGTAGTCCCTGCGCATAGCCCCGGGTTCGTGTGTTCAATCCAGCTCCTTGCGTTTGCTGGGGTGAAGATGCCCCTTCTGTGTCAGGCTGCACGGGAAGCTCATTGCATGGCACGGAACAGTGTGAATTTTATCTTCTCAGTGCCCAGGGTGGGAGGGATCGCCCGGATGGGGAATTGCTGACAAATTTGTCCTATTGATGCTCCATCTGGAGCCTGACCCTGAGCCTCGGGGAGGGCAGGGAAGGTGCTGTGCCCATCTCTGGGTTTGAAAGCTGGGTATGGGCTGCAAACCTGGGACCCCAGGTGATACCCGTGGGGTGGCAGCTGTGCCGGGAGACTCTGGACACTGCACCTGAGCAGATGCTTCCATGCAGCCACTGCTGACAAGCACCACCAGGGAAAAAGCAGCTCTGGCCATGTCCCTTGGCACTGCCCTTGCACTGGGAGAGCACGTTCAGACAGCCGGGCGGCTCGCTGCAGCCTGGGTGCTCCTTCGGGTGCGTTATAGAGAGCAACTTGTTCCCAAGCGAGCTTGTGTGGGAACATCACCCACATTGGGTAGGATTTGCTTGTTGCCTCCAAGTGTCCCTTGAGCTCCTTTTATAATGAGCAGGCAGAAAGAGGTGCTTCTGGGGCAGAAGTGATCTCCTATGGCAGATATTGGCGCTGGGGCAGATGGACCAGGTAGTGGCCGTTGCCTTCTAGCTGACCAGAGCAGGGCTGGCTCGGCCAGCGGGTCTCAGGATGAGGGTCCCACCTCTTCCCTCTGCGGCCCAACATCCCCTTGCTGGTTCATGCTGGCCACAGGGGGTGGAAATGGGCCTTTGGTTCTTGTGGAAACCTGTCTGCCCTGTGCCTCATCACCTTGACTAAAGGGCCTGCCAGCCCAAAGAAGGCGGGAAGCCTGCTGGTACAGAGCTCGTGCTTTGCCAGGGGCAGGCTGCAGGATGGGGGGTGCTGTCTGCCCTCACCCCCGAACGGCTGAAAACCAAGCTGGACACCCCTGTGGCTTTTTAGCTTCCAGCCATCCCATCTAGATGCAGGTCTGTTAGCCTAAGTGCAGCCCTGACCCAGCCACACTGGAGGCAAGTAACTTTATCAGTCTGTAGCCCAATCCTGGGTGGATTTTGCCGGGCTTGCCTAGAAGATGATTATCTCTGTGAGTACAAACTGTAGGGCGGGACTCCTGGTGCCGTGAGGTGCTGGGGAGCAGCTGGGATGCTCTGGGGCTGGCCTCCTCTTCCAGCCCCCCAAGGGCAGCGTGCTGCCCTGTGCCCCCACGCGTCACCTGGGACTGAGACCATGCTCCGCTTTCTTCCAGCGCCGGCGACGAGGGCCAGGCAGCCTTGGCTGTCGTGCAGGCGTCCCAGAAGGACTGCGGGGTCTACCACTGCGTGATCAGCAACGAGTACGGCACGGACTCCACCGATTTCCTGCTCAGCCCGGAAGGTGAGGAGCCCTCAGCAGCCTGGAAGCTCTCGGGGCTGCCCGGCCATGCCGTGGAGCTGCGCGGCGAGCCACAAAGAGGGCTTGGTGGCAGGCTGCAGAGGGGGAGCCTTGCACCCCCCAAACACTGCCTCTGTGAGGGGCATCTGCCTCCACCTGCTAATTTATGAGTGATTCACACCTCCTGCCTCGCTGTCTCTCAGCCTGCCGTCCTCCTTGGTATCCCTCGGTGTCCCACCCGCCTGTGGGGCAGGGGGGGATCCTGGCAGGTCCTTGACGCCTTTTTGCTTTGTGTCTCCTCTAGTGCTGTCGGGATTTGTCTTGCGGGAAGAGATTGAAGGTAAGGGCCACCTGCTGAGGAGCTGCAACTGCTGCCCTTTGCTGTGCCTGGGGCAGGCAGCTCTGGTGGGGGGAGGAGGTGCCCTCCTTGTCCCCCTCACCAGCTCTTCCCCCCCCCCGCCAGTTGGAGAGGAGATCGAGATGACGCCCATGGTGTTCGCCAAGGGCTTGGCTGATGCAGGCTACTGGGGGGATAAGCTCTTCGGGCGTGTGGTGAGCGAGGACATGGAAATGGGTGCTGGTTTCCTGCGCAAAGCCTGCCGTGCCAGAGCCATCTATGGCCTGGAGCCCATCTTTGAGTCTGGCTGCACCTGCGTCATCAAAGTGCACAATTTCATTGTCTTTGGGACCAAGAATGAGAACAGCCTCATCGAGAAGAACTACGATATCACCATCCAGGTGGGCACCCTCTGCCTGTCTCCCCACTCCTCCTCCAGCTGTCTGAGCCGCAGTCCCCAGCTCTGTGTCCACTTTCTTTATTTCCATCCACTTTCATGAGTGCTCTGGAGGGGTCGAGGCGTCCCAGCGAGCTGGTGATGTCCTTGTTATTCTTGGCTACAGCTCTTCTCTCTGAGCAGCGCCGAGCTGCTCGGAGCTTTGCTGTCACTTGTCCTTTGCTCAGGGAAACAACTGGCAGCGGTCCCAAGGAATACCTCGCCAGGCAGGGGGTCCTGGGGAGGCACTGGTGTGAGGCGGGACAGGACCTGACTCTCCTGCTTGCATCTCCAGGAATGTAAAATCCAGAATTCCAGCCGTGAGTACTGCAAGATCTTTGCTGCTGAGGCACGAGCTGTACCTGATTTTGGAGCGGTGCCTGAGTAAGTAAGGCTCCACTGGCTTGACATCCTGTCAGAGTGTCCTGGGAGCTGGCGGGAGGGTTCCCTGTGGGTGCTGGGGACATCCCGAGGGGCAGCACCCTCTTCTCCCACCCTGATGTAGGAGGGATACCTGGGGGAAGGCAAGGGGAGAAGGCAAAAGCCACCTGTGTGCAGACCACGGTGCACATCTCCACGTGCTGCGGTGGGAGAGCGTGCTGACTGGTGCTGACCCCGTCTCCACTCCTGCGTAGGATAATTCCTGTGTACCTGATTTACCGACCCTCCAACAACATCCCCTATGCCACCATGGAGGAGGACCTGGGCAGGCCCTGCGAGCAGTACTGTGTCACAGAGAGAGATGGCAGCTTGGTGGCACGAGGCACCTCAGAGATCGTGCTCAAATGCTGCACCTTCCAGCACTGGGTCTACCAGTGGACGAATGGAAACATCCTTGTGACGGACATGGAAGGTAAAGGGATCTCCCATCTCATTCATGTGGTCTTCACCCACCCTCTGGCCAGCGAAAGGAGTGGGAAAAGCCCCCGCCTTGCCATGGAGACCAGCTCCCGGGGCCATGACCTGCCATTCATGCTGGTGCCCGTCCTTCTCTGGGCAGAGACTGGTTGTCTTCCCTCTCGTTGCAGGAGTGGGCTGGAAGATGACCAACGTGAGGATCGCTACCAACCTCAAAGGGTGAGTGATCCCAGGCTGCTGGGGCAGGGTGGCCTCAGCTGTCCCCAGCTCTGCTGCTTGCATGGCGAAGGGCCGTGGTGGTGAGCGTGGCTGGGCTCTGTCCTCGGCTCCCTCCTCTCGCAAGACATCTCCTGGTGCAAAGCAGAGGCTGAGGATGGCTCTGTTGACAGGTTCCAGGGCCTGAAGGAAAGCTGCTTCCCCTCCCTGCTGGAGCAATTTGTGGCCGCTCACCAGTGTAACCGCTACTGCAGCATCCTGGGCCTGAAGACGCTGGAGCCAGCCAAGCCCAAGGGCTCCAAGAGCCCCTCCATGGGTAGGAAATCTGCCCAGTCCAGCCCCCAGCTGCAGAAGAAGGGGCTGGCGAGTCCCCAGGCGACCCGCAAGGCTGCCGTGAGCCCCAAGAGCTCCCGGAGAGCTGCGGAAACAGAGGAGGCCCTGGCAGCCTCCAAACCTGGCTCAGGAGAGAGCGGCAGGTCTGGCCATCCACAGTAGCCAAGAGCAGCTGTGGCTGGGACCCCCCCACTCCGACCCCAGCCTGAGCAGCCCCGAGGCAGCCTGCAAGCAGGCCAGGGAGGGGAGACCCCGGCAGCGGCCGCTGCCCCTGCTCTCCTCCCTGTGGCTCCTGCTCCGGCCTGTGGCGCTCGCCTTGTGTGGTGTGTGCTAGTGTGAGCGGCTCGGCTGGGGTTGCGGAGGGGCCGTGAACTGGAACCTCGCCCGTGCCTCCTCACAAGGGCTGCTGCCAGTGGTGGAGCCCACGGGGCCATGTGTCCCCCCACACTCGGGCTCACTTTCCTCTCTCCGGTCTCGCCATTTGCCTTCCTTAAGGCAGTGGCTGTCAGAGTTGTTCCCTCTGGCTTTGCCGGCGCCGTGCCCCCTGCCTGGCTCCCTCCAGCAAACTGGGAGTCTGGGCTGCCCTCCAGCACCTCTTGTCCCTCCTTGTGTCCTCCATAAAGCCACCGCCCCAAGCCCTGCCAGTGCTCTGTGTCAAGGATGTGAACCCCAAGAGCGCCCAGGCGCTCCCCTTTGCCCTGGCCCACTGGGATTTAAAAGTTTTTGCTGCAGAGGGGTTTCGCAGTGAGCTGCAGGGCTCCTGCTGCGTGTGGCTCTGGGGTACGGGCCAGTCCCATGTGGGGCGCTGGCATCGGTTCTGCTGTGGGTGCCAGCCAGTGCCACTGTCGGGATGCTCAACCTCACACGGGGCACCCGGGAGCGGGGCGCGGGGGAGGCCTCCCCTCTGTGCCCTGCACCGCTTTGGCCCATGCGGGTGTCTGGCCCGTAGGACTCCCCCCTCCTTGCCCACCTGCCGCACACAGACCCCATACGCCCTGCCCAGCCCCACAGCGCGACCTGGTCACACGTGCCTCGCGTCACCTGCCCTGCGCCCCTGGCAGCTGGCAGTGCCCACTCTGTGCCCCACGGTGGGAGGTGGCGGTGGACGGGCAGCGATGCTCACGCTGGAGAGTAAAGCGCCCTGCATTGCCTCAAGCCCCCTGGTGCCCGTGGGCTCGCCCAGGCGGCCGGCAGCGCGTGGCAGTGGGCAGCGAGGCATGCGGAGAGCCCCAGCCGCTGCTGCTTCATCTCGCCGCAGAGCGTCACCTTCCCCACAGCTCCGGAGGAGCCCGCCGGGCACCATCAGGGCCACCCTGCAGCGTGCTGTCCAAAACGGGGGCTCGGTGCGGCCTGGTCGAGGAGGGCAGGGACAGGGCTGGGAGCGCGGCGTGCTCCGGGCTCCTGGTGCTTTGTTGTTAGGTCACTGTAAAATAACGATGTACGTAACGTGGCCCTGTTGGCGAAGGGGTGCTCTCGAGTGCAATAAAGCGAGAAGGACTGGCCTGTTCCCCGCTGCTGTGGTCCCTGTAGGAAGGATTGCCTCCACGCGCGCGGTGGGACAGGGCGGCTTTGTGTCTGGGGGACGGAAATGTCTTCAAGGAATGGCTCTGCCCCACTCCGCACCCCATCCCGGGGAGAAGAGGGTGGCCAGGGCCGGACCCTAAAGCTGGTGAGGTTTGCAGCCAACGTTGGCTACAGCCCGACAAAGCGCCCCGTGCCCTGTGGGACGGCTGCGGCCCGGGCCAGGGGTGCTGAGGGCAGGCACACGGTGATTTCCAGGGTTTATTTGGGAGCAGTTCCCATGTGTCCGTGGGGCCAGCACCCAAGGGTGCTGGTTACAAGGTGTGCAGAGCTGTCCGTCATCACGGCAGTGGAGAAGACCAGACGCGCAGGTCTCTGGCGGGGTTTTTTGTATCTGAGGGATCACTCCTGGCAGACCCTGGTGCCCTCGCCCCCGCCGCGGGCGGCTGCCTGCGGGTTTCTAGGTTGTCCCCGCGCAGGCCGTGTGGTTGTAGTGCCCACAGCACTGCGTCAGGCACAGCACGCTGTCCCCCACGCCGTCCCAGGGTCCCGTGAAGGAGAGCGTCCCGTTCTCGAGCACCGAGCTGGAAGGAGAGACGCGGGGTCAGGACCGGGTGCCGCCCCACCACCCCGGGCCCCGGCAGGGCCATGCGGCTCCCCCGCACCCACCTGGCAAAGAGCTGCTTGCAGCACATGTACATGGTGTAGCTGGTAGAGCTGAAGTTGGCGGTGCTGAGGAAGGTCGTGCAGTTGCCCAGCTCCGTTGGCACGTGAAGGAGACCTGGGGCACAGAGTGCCTTGGTCGGGGCTCTTGAGAGCCCGTGCGTACAAATCCCGTGCCCTGGCCGTGCTTGCAGATCCTGTGCCCCAGCCCTGCTCGCAAAGCCCATGCCCCGACTGCGCTTGCTTGCAAATCCTGTACCTGGGACTGTGCTTCCAGGTCCCACACGCCGTCCCACCACCTCACCCCCGAGATGGTCGCCCCAGCGGCCCCGGGGAGCTCCTCGCAGCGCCCCACATCTCCCGATCCCAGCCCAGCTGTGGACGAGGGGCCCCAGCAGAGCTATTGGGCTTGGGCAGCACCTGGCAAAGCCACGGGGGGACAGCAGAGGGGTTGGAGACCCTGGCAGAGCCACGGGGAGGACAGCCCAGCCCTCCCCGTCCCTGCGCCTGCATTTATAGGGGTCTTCATCCCTTTGCCTGTCCCTCCTCGGCTCCTCCTGCCCCCCCGGCAGTGGCAGGGACCTACCTGCCAGGCAGGCGTTGAGCATGGAGACGCAGATGCCGGTGAGCAGGGCTCGCAGCACGACGGAGGCCAGGTCGCCCTTGCGCTGGGGCACTATGGAGGCTGCGGGGCAAAGCAGAGACCGGGGACAGTCAGAGCCTTGCTCTGGCTCTGCGCCAGGGTGGGGACATGGGACATGGGACACCTGGGGCTCTGCCACCGGGTCCCCTGCCCACCCCAAGCCCTGCTGTCAGAGCCCTCGGTGCTCTCAGCCCTGGAGTCCCTGCTCTTTGCCCCATGGCTGGGTGGCACCTGGGCTTGTGGCACATGCACATGCTCTTGCCCACGGGCGCAGCTCAAAATCATCCCTATCAACACGTGCAAGTCCTGTTTCTTATCTCTGTGCTGGCAGAGACCGAACATGGAGGCTTGAGGGCAGCACATTCTTCCTGCCCTAGCTGAGCCCTTGCTCCCTGGGAGCAGGCTCTCCCTGCGCAGTGCCCAGGCACCCAGGACGCGGCTCACACTCACCCAGGCCTCCCAGCATGATGCCGATGGAGCTGAGGTTGGCGAATCCGCAGAGCGCAAAGGTGGTGATGCTCTCGGCTCGCTCCTGGAGGAGACAGCGGCAGGCGCTGGTCACCTGGGGCCAACCACCGGAGCTGGTCGTCAGCCCCGGAGCACCCCAAGCTGAGCACCCTGTCCAGCTCCCAGCCCAGCCAGACACCGCGGAGCTGAGTCCCACGTCCCCATCCTTTCTCCTTCAGCTGTTTTTGGGAGCGAGGGTGCAGGTGGTGGGCAGCCTGCCCCTGGGGGAGGCCGGGCTGGGGGGGACAGGGCGCCCTGTAGCACCATGATCTGCCCCACCAAGAAGCAGGATAAATGGGACAGGGCTTCGCTGATTCCTTCAGAACGACCCCGAGCCCAGCGGTGTGTGGACATCCGAGTCTGGCTGTCCACTGGTGCCCCCCCCCCCGCCAGCACCCCCATCCCCCTGCCTGCCCCCCCGTCCGCATAGCCAGATCCCATGCCCCGTTTCGGCTGGCTCCATCCCCGCGCTGTGCCCGGCCGGGTGGCGGGTGTCCCTCACCGATATCCACTGCTTCCGGCTCCCGTCCCACTCCTCCAGGCCCGACAGGCGGTTCTTCTTGTAGGTGGCCAGCTGCTGGTATGCCACAAACTCGTTCAGGAAGATCTTGATCCCCAGGAGCTCAGCCACCAGTGGCGAGTCTGCCCAGTCTGCCCCCATGAGAAAGGCCACGGGCATGAGGATGTAGGAGCAAATCACCTGGGAAAAGCGCCCCAGGAGGGAACAACTCAGGGCTGACCATCTGCATCCCCGCCGGCTCGGACTCCTGCTGCCAGCACCTGCCCACGCCCAGCGGGGGTCTCGGCAGCCTCCCGAGGCAGCGGGCGGAGGTGGGCATGGGAAGGGAGTCGCAGGGCTGCCCGTGGGGTTACCTGGAAGGAGAGCCCCTCGATGTCCACCATCTCCCCGAACCAGCGCAAAGCAGCGTTGATGAACTCCAGCACCGCCAAGAAGGCAATGAGGTTGGCCGCGATGTTGGCCACGAGCCCCACGGAGGCGGCAGCCCCATTGCTCGCAGCCTCCAGGATGTTCTGCTCTTCCCTGTGCGGAGAAAGACCCTGATGGGCTCGCGTGGCCGCGTGGCCCCCGCGCGGGGTCGGCTCCCGCTCCGTGGGTGTGCGCGGACCGCACCGCGGGCTCCCCTGTCCTCAGAGATGCCCGCTTGTGGCCCCAGGTTGCCCCCCCGGCTTCCCTGAGCTGGCAGGACGCGTGCAGCCCCCCTCCACCATCCCGCTCCTCGCACTCACCCGCTGGAGAGGCGAATGCTCGCTTTGCCCTTGAACTTGGACTCTTCCACTTCGGGGTAGACGAGTTTGGACATGGCGAGGGCGCAGGGCGCGGCCATCACGGAGGCTGCGATCAGCGATGCCGCGTCTATCTGCAAGGCGCACGCCATGGGCTGAGGCACCTCCGTGCGAGGCTGAGCCCGTGGTGGGCCACCCAGGACGCCCCCACGCATGGCCAGCATCGGCCAGCATCAGCCAGCGACGCTTGGAGCCGCTCAGGGCTCTCTGTTTGCTCTGGGGCTGGGGGCAGGGGGGGGAAATGTCTCTGTCTTTCCCGTCTTGGCCGGCTGCGGCACATAGGGCAGCTCGCCTGGATGGAGGCATCGCTGGACCCGCAGGGATCGCGGCCTCGGAGATGTTAATCTCTCCTGCTGTTTGACCTGATCGTGGTGATTCCTGTCCCTCCCCTGTCCCTGTGTATCAGTATCAGAGCAGGACGTTGTGCAACGCTGCGAACTTCCACCTGCTGACGAAGAGCCAGGCTCCCCGTCTCACCCCTGCCCTGCCCACCCGGTGGCATCGTCTCATTTCCCTGACCTTTCACCCTCGGCTCCCCATTTAAGGAGGCTAATTAATGTTTAAAGAGCAGGAGCTCGGCCAGCAGGTCGAGGGGAAGGTTTATTCCCCATTACGGAGCACTGATGAGGCCAGGTTTGGACGCTGAGGCACTGATGCACTGGAGAGGAATTCCCCGGGGGGAGAGGACCGCCGGGGCGATGCTGGGGGAGCGGGGCTGGCAGCAGGGAGGGCGCAGGGGGCTGTGGTTGCCCTTCCCAGCTACTCGAAAGGGGTTTGGATGAAAGACACTGCTCAGAGGTCCCCAGGGAAAGGGTGAGAAGCAACAACACAGTTTCAGTGGGGAAATTCCAGTTGGATGTAAGGGAAAAATTGGTCCCTGTGACCGGGACGCCTCTGGGGTGGACCAGAGAGGTGAAGGGAGATCTCCATCCGTGGGGATGTTCACCACCAACCTGGACAAGGCCCTGGGCATCCCCTTGGGCTTTGCCATCACCTCATTTGGGTGGGAGGGTGGATCAGAGACTCCCAGAGGGTCCTTCCAGGCTAAATTATCCTGTGACTTGGTGAGATTTGCCCTGCTCACTGTGCAAGGACAAGCAGTGAGGGTCCCACCACGGTGCCCTCTGCCCGGAAGGACTCGGGATTTGGCCAGACCAGCCAAGGTGAGGCTGGACGTGGAGGCACCCTGCCCTCATCCTGCTTATGGAGGGGACTGTGGGGCATCTCCTGGGGGGCTCCTCCCCCCTGCGAGTCCAGGGCAGGTCTTGCGTGTCAGGGCCCCACAGCCGGGAGCATGTGGCATATGTGACTCACCCCAAAGGATATGTAGGCACCCATCACGCTGCCTGCAATGGTGGAAAAGCCACCGGTCATCACGGCATGGATCTCTGAACGGGTCATGTCTGCCAGGTAGGGGCGGATGAGCAGCGGGGCTTCCGTCTGTGAGAGAGAAAAGCCTCTTGTCCTTGAGGCAGAGCCACGCGGGGCCATGGGTCTCCTGGGAAGGGAGGGGAAGACCCTTCCTCCGGGCAGGCTCAGCTGGAAGGGCTGAGAAGGTGGATCTTCTGCCCAGGGCCTTACCTGTCCCACAAAAATGTTCCCCGCCACACTGAGGGTCTCGGTGGGAGTGGTGCCCAACGAGACCTGAAGCAGCCAGGAGATCTGGGGAAAGACAGGGCCACCACGTTCCCAAAGGCTCCTGGCGCCCTGCCGGCCTCTCCAGGGAGCAGGGCACAGCACGGCTCTCCAGCCTCCTGCGGCAGAGGCGGCCTCGGGAAGCGCCGCAGGCCGGGGGCAGCACCAGCCCCAGGGCTGGGCTTCCTCAGGAGGAGGCGCAAGGAAGAGGGGGTTTGTGTGTATTCTTTTAGCAGGACAAATCACCCCAAACGAGTACCAGCCCACATGTCCTGGGACATCCCTCAGCTGATCACAGTAGTCAGAGAAGGCACCAGCACCTTCTCCTTTCCGCCGCCATCCCAGAGCCAGCTGCGCAGCCCTACCTTCACAATGAGCCACTGCATGGCGCCGAGGTAGTAGAGGATGGACATCACACAGCTGAAGAAAACAACGATGGGCAGAGTCTGCAGGCAAGGCAGCGGGGCGCGGGGTTAGAGCAGAGCTGAGCAGCGCGTCCGCCTGCGCCTGGGGGCCAAGCCCCTCCGTCCGCGAGCTGGGCACGGCAGGGCGCTGTGCAGCCAGCCCAGCCCATCGGGGTGCCAGCGAGGCAGGAGGGCCAGCGGCCAGTGCAAATCACCATGGCCCTGAGGAGGTCTACCGGCGGGTGCAAAGCTGAGGGAGAGCCATCCTCCAGCTGGTTGAGCTCTGCTCCAGCAACACCGGCTGCATCCAGCTCCCCGGGAGCCAGCAAGGCAGGCCGGCCAGAAGAAGACCAGGGTCTGCCTCTCCCTCCCGTACCCCGTTCCCCAGGCTGACCTGGAAAGCAAAGACTTCTTCAATGAGCGTGTTCCCAAAGACGAAGCTGGAGCCAGCTGTGGTGTAGCTCAGGAAGTACTGCAAGTGGAGAAGTTACATGGTAGGACACAGGTCTCCATTAGCTCTTTCCCTGACATCTCACTTCCACCTCGCAGGGGTCTGTACCCCCACCCCACAGCTCACTTCACTACCCCCCCACTACACCTTGTGAAACCTAAGCTGGGAACACTGGTTTGCCGTCTCCGCCCCACGGGGCACTGCCCCAGCCTGCAAGGGGCACCGCTCCACAGGGCCTGGGCTGCTGCAGAAAAGCAGGAAAGAGCTGGCTTTTCTCCAGCTCCCCCCAAAAATGTTTGTGAGCGAGTGAGCAGCCCCTGCAGCTTCTCTGTCCCATGCCACCCTCTGCTCTTCCTGCTGATCCCAGGGGAGCTACACGGAGAGTGCGAGCATGGGACAGACTCAGTACCTGGATCTGATCACCCAGCCACTGGAAAGCTTGGACACCAGGGGATGTTCGGAGGACGAAGAGTCCAAACAAGAACTCCAAGCCAAGGCCCCAGAGAACGGCTCTCCAGGACACCTGTGGACCGAGAGCAGAACGGGGACTGGGAGGTTCGCAGCGTCCGCAGACCCCCCTGCCCGCCTCCCTGCCCCTTTGACCGCTGCACAGGGCAAACACCCCCACACCCTCCCTGGGGACAGTCCTGGGGGTGACAATAAAGGAAGTGTCACAGAAACCCACAAACTGGTGATAGTAAAAGACGAGTTGGTGGGATGCAGGAACTGGCTGATGGAACATAACCCGCCAGGCTTACCAGGAGGAGACAAGCACAGAGACCTCCTGATGCTTTGACCAGTAGTACAGACCCTCCAGAGCAAAACCTCCTGTTCCTTTGGAGGAAGGGGATGGAGAGATTGCCCAAAACGTTGAAGCAGTTTGGGTTGGAAGCCACTGGGGCTTCAACCATCTCTGCCCAAGCCATCCAGGGCACCCGAGCCCCAGGCCCACCTGCGGGCACCTGATGCTCAGGCATGGGTCTGGTGCTGCGTCTCTGGGTCTGACCCACTGTGAGGGACATGGTGGAAAAGAGGATGGAGGCGCTATGGGGGAGCCCTGAGTTGAGCAGTGGGAGGAAGGTAGCTTTGGGGCTCCATCCACCCACCCGGCTCGGCTCCCCAGGGTGTGCCCAGCTCTGCCCTGGAGCCCTGATGGGCTTCTGCTTCCTCCAGGGAGCTCCGGTGGTAGCCCATCTGGAGACGCCAGTGGGAAGGGAGCACTTGTTCCCCAGTGCTGGGTGGCTACCTCCTGCGAGGGGACCCTGGCCAAGCCACACCTGAAACACCTACTGCGCCATGGTGCTTGGAGCAGGCAAACAGGAACAGCACCAAAAAGCAGAAGCCAGCTAATGAGATGAGCTGCTCCGGATTTCTGGCGGTGTCCAAAGCCAGCCACACGATCAGGCCTCCCAGGAGGGCCATCCACACCAGCCTGCAAAGGCAATCCCAGACTGTCACAGAGAGGATGTCCCCGTGGGGAGAGCAGCTCAGGAAGGGCAGGATCTAATAGTGCAGGAGATGCCACCCTAAGGGCCATGCATCTGATGAAACCTGGGGGTCGCGCAGCAGTGCGGGGTGTGAGTAGCCATCACACCACTGAGGTGGGGTAGCAAGACGTTTCTGCCGCGACTTTTAAGTGTCTCCCAGGCTGGGCCCTGCCTTGTCATTCGGGAGGTGCCTGCACGGCACCAGGGCGCGCGTCCCGCGCCAGCGGCGGTGAGCTGCGCCAGCCCAGCCTGGTGGGGCAGCCATGGGCGAGGGGACCAGGCAGCGGGAGGGACGTGGCCCTGCCTCTTCCTCACTCACCACTTCAGCCACGGCCAGGACTTCTGGAAGCACTTCCAAAGAGGGCTGAGGAGCAGCACCACCTTTGCCCCACATTGCTTCTTCAAGAGGCTCCAGCAGACGAAGAAGACAACCACAGCAGTCATGATGACCAAGGCAAGGGCTCGCTGAATGTTGAGCGAACAGGCCACGACGAAGTAGCACAGGTAGGCTGGAGAAGGCACGTTGGGGGTCAGAAATGTCAGGGCCGGAGGGTCACGGATCCGTAACACTAACCAGGGCCAACAATGAGGTTCATTTCCTCCAAGTGTCCTTCCCTTGAGGCTCTCATCTGCGTGTGGGGAGGACTTAGGGAGCACCACCCCAGCAGCCGGGCTCACTGGTGACAGCAACTCAGCTGTCTGGGGGCACGTGGGGGGAGCAGAAGAGGCGCAGCAAACCCTTTGGGTAGGGAAGGGAAGGGGAGGAGAGTGAGGTGCGTGGTGGGGTGAGGAGGAGGAAGGCAGCGGGGCTGGTGAGAGCAGATACAACCTCCAGGTGGGGGGCCGTGCCCAGTGCTTGGAGTCTGGGGGCACAGCACGCCAAAGGGATATGGAGATGGAGTCTCAGTGCCGGGAAGTCCTCACCTACTCCAAGAAGCCCCTGGATGACCATTTTCAACACCTCGGCGTGAGCCTTGCAGAAGCGCTTTGCCTTGGACACCGGCTGCAGGGCTTTCCTGGGAAGAGTCACACGCCAGAGACATGAGAGGCGCAGAAGATGGATCCTGAAGATCAACCCAGCCCAACAGAGCCAGGTCGTGACCGTGCCTCCCGCGGGACACTTGTGGCAGCGGCGCGGTGGTGTCGAAGGGCTGTGGCCTCTGTCACTCTGCTGCCCGCAGCCCGGAGGGGCGAGCTGGCCCGTTATGGCAGGGGAGACCCCACAACCCAGCCCAGCACGCCGGGCACCCGCGCGGAGGTTTGCTCTGGGGGGCTGCTATGGGGACAGAGAGCTGCCACTGCCACCCTGCAAAGCCATACGGAGCCACCAGGCACTGTGTCCCCTCTGTGGTCACTGTGACCCTCCTCGCTTCCCAGCTCAGGTACTGGCAAGCCTCCAGGAGAAACGCTGGCCCAGGGATTGCGGACTCACTGTGATCGCTGGAAATACCCCACATACACACATCTCCAGGGGCTGTCCTACCTGCAGCGGGAGGACGGTCTCCCTTTCCCTTCTCCTCTCCTCTCCTCCTTGCTCTCACCACGTGGACCGTCAGGTTCCTCATAGAGTCTCTCCTCCGCCTGGAAAGCACGGTTAGTGGGAGCACACTGAGCAGCTCCCGCACCCCGACCCGGGGGAAGGGAGGGCTCACCATGGAGCTGAAGGCTGGGTTATCTGCACCCTTCTCAAGGCTGTCCAGGGTTATCCGGTTTTCTGCCATCTCCAGAAGCGCCGCAGCTTCAACTCATGAGAGAAACCGCACTGCGAGGGACCAACGTCGGCTGGGGAGAGAAGGAGGGGATCAGCTTCGGGAAGGATGAAAGTCCAAACCCACTTTTCAGTTCTGGGTCTCTGAGAGGAGGACGCCCTTTGCAGTAGGGATTCGGAGCAGCTCCTGCACCAGCACATCCAGGGACCATCCCACGGGGTCCTCAAGCCGTGGGGCTGGTGTGCTGACTGCCTTGTTGTCCTGTAACTCTGGGGAGGTCTATGCTCTCCCGTGCTTCCAAGGAATTGCAGGAGAGGATTAGACGCAGCAGGGAGGGATGGTACTCCTCCTCCAAGTTGGTGGCAGCGGCCACCAGCCTCCACGAGCCACTTTGCAAGTGGGGTTTTGCAAAAAATAAATCTGCCCCATCTTTCATGGAGAGCTCGTGGTGCAGCCAAGTAAGATAAGGAAGAAGCTCCTTTCAGGCTGGTAACTAGTACAGTGCAGGAGCAACGGGTAGGAATAAGCAGTAGTTTGCATGGGAACTGGTCCTAAAGGATGATCATACTAGGAGAACTGGTCCAGCAAAGCCAGAAGAACCAGTGTTATGCCTGGGCAGGAACCCTTGGAGCATCCCATTTGGATTCTCTCCCAGTTCCTCTACCCGGAGATGGCGGAGGGAAGAGCTGAGAAGGCAGCAATGGGCCGTAGCGATCGGCCGTAGGAGCACCCCTGTGTGAGGGCAGAGGGGTAAGGCGCTGCCCTCGTTTGGAGGAGGGTCGCAGAGCTCTGCACAGAGGCGGTGGAGGCAGGAGGGTCATCGCCTGCTTCCTGCAGATGGAGAACTAGGGCCCACTGAAGGCAGCGGCCCAGACCCAAGTGAAATGAGGTGGGGTGAGGAGTTTTGGAGAACATCCCCCTCAAGGTGGGACCTCAGAGCGGCTGAAGGTGGTGGTGGGCTCCACGGGCCAGCAGAGCCACCCAGGGGGAGCTCTGAGGCACGCTGGCCACAGTGTGTCCCTGGGCGGGTGGCTCCTCGGCAGCAGGGCAGGACCCTGGGCCACCGTGGGAACTCAGAACCCCAGACCTCCTCCAGGGCCTCCGGCACCCCCGGCACCTCCTGGGGCTCGGGGACCCCCACCAGGACCCTGGCAGGATCTGGAATACCCCCCTCCCCAGGCCCACTACTGTTTCAGGGACACCCCCCAGGACCCCTCTGGGCTCAGTGACCCCTCCAGGACCCCCCAGGGCCCCGGGACCCCCCAGGGCTCCTGGCTCTCCCTGTCCCTCCCAGTGGACCCCTGGGCTGATGCCACCTCCCCAGTCCCCCAGTGCCAGCCCCCCACACGTAGCTCATCTGCCGTTTGTTTGGTGATGCCCCATTGTCCACCAATCAGTGGGGCAGCAGATGGGCCCCCCCATGGGCCCCCTCGCCCCATGGCACCCCATGTCCTCACGCCATGCCCCCCGCCCCGCAA
>VXBO01006344.1:156683-167072 GCA_013400135.1 Rhinoptilus africanus
TCCCCCCCGCCGGTGTTTCCCGGGGGTAACGCGTGTCTGCCCCGGCCTTAAGGGGAGGGTGGGGGACTAAGGGTGAAATTCTCTTTGTGGCCCCAAAGCGCGCCCGGTGCGCGCCCGCGCTGCGGCTCCTGCCTCTCCCTGGTGAAACACATTGGGAGTTAATGGCGGCCCCCACCGCTGCGGCCGAGTTTCACAGTGCTCCGAGTACCAAAGGCTCTTTTATTTTCACAGAGATGCAAAGAACTCGGAACACCTGGGATCAAAAGGATTTCTTTGCGCAAAGTATTTTTAGAGCAACCGTGGCACCGACTTCCAGGTGCTCGGCTGGAATGGCTCATCCCGCCGCGCTGCGTCAGGGGGACCAGCCGGGCACAGAAACCTCTGCTCCTGCTCTCGCACCGTACAGACCCCCCTGGACACGCTCTGCTTGCCTGGGAGGGGGTGCTGGAAGAGGCAGCGGTCTCTTGCCACCACGCTGGGCAGGGGTATGTCCCTGCACCACATCCATTCTTGTATATCTGCTGCAGCAGGTGAATCCCAAATCCGTAAGACTCTTCCTGAAGCCTGGGACAAACCAGAGGAAGGCCCTGTGCACCTTGATTGCTCCGTGAAGTAATTACTCCTGCCACCCTGAGCCCCTCATCCTGCTCGTATCCAGCCCAAAAGAGCTCAGTGTGATGGAGGAAGACAGAACGGCCTTTTGTGTCCCCCCTTTCTCTGTGCCCACCTCTTGCTTTCTTCCCTCAGCCTCTTTGCTCTTGGTTTTCCCTGGGCGCTGGTACGTGCATGCTGCTCCCTCAGCAATGGTGGGACCCTTTGCAATAGCATCAAACCCGGCTGGCCCCAGGAGATGGTGTAGGAGGGGCTCTTTGGTGGTATCCATGAATGGCCCGGGTGTCCCCGTGGTTTCGGTGCTGCACTCTTGCCCCACTGCTGCCCTTCTCCCTCCCTTGTCCACCCCCCGAGGATTCCAGCCTGTCCCACACTGCAGGAACACTACTCTTGCTGATCTGTGGCCAACCCTCCCACCGTCTGTGTCCTCATGCTGGACCTAAGGTGGGTGCAGCGTCACTGGTAGGCGATACGTGAGTCTCCTCCCATGTCCAGGGAGTTTAACGCTGTCATCAGCCCCTCGGCTGCACCGCGGAGAGAGCGCCCAGACACCTGCAGGAGAGGGGGTAGCTGAGCGATACAGGTGGGCTCATCGCAACCTCTGAATCTCGAGGCATGAGCTTGCGGTGGGAGAGGTCCTTGTGCTGCCCTGTGCCTGGCTGCTTCTGCCTTTCTCCACGCTGAGCGGGTGGTGTCACCATGGCACCGAACTGGGCTGTGTCCCCGTGAAGGGACAAGCCCAGCTCCATGCTGGCCTGCTCTCACGCGTGGCCCTGGACAATTGCTGCCTTGGGTCAGCACAGCTCTGTAGGAAGAAGCACCCAAGGGAGAAGGTGGGATGGTGTGGAGATGTGGAGCACCTCTGGCACGCTGCCCGTGCCTGGTGGGGACAGAGAACCTACAGCGATGCAGGCAGTGACCAGGGGTTTCCTCCTCGGGCACTTGTGTGTGCAGGCAGAGCGGGCCCCTGAGGTTGGGTGCCCACCATGGTATTGATCCCGAATCTTGGCCTGGTGTGGTGAGGGCTCATGGTTGTGTGGGTGTCCTTGGCCTCATCAGTGTGCCCTTGTGGCCAAGAAGGCCAGTGGCATCCTGGGGAGCATCCAGAAGAGCATGTCCAGCAGGTGGAGGGAGGTCATCCTCCCCCTCTGCTCTGCCCTGGGNCCCAGCCCCACCATTCCCTGACTCCGTGGTGTGTGCCGGCCGCTGCTCACAGGGAGCGCTCGGCGCAAGCTCCTCAAGGGGCAGGGAGGAGGCGGCAGGGCTCATGATTTGGATGCTCGGCAGATATTTCTGGAAGGGGGAAGCAGGCAGAACAACAATGATCTCAACTGCTGGAACAGGCATGACTGAGATAAACGCTGCCGCGATGAGGAGGAGTCGGCCAAACATGGAAGTGAGCAGGGAGGTGGCGAGTGGACACGGAGATAAGCGCCTGGTGGGTGCAGAAAAGGAGTCATGAAGTTGCTGCCACCCGCTACTGGCGGCTGTGGCCCTGTCCTGGTACAGGTTCCTACCCATGGGCTGCCTTCCATAAGAGGATTTGAGTACAACCACTCCTAATGAAACTGTGCCACGTTGCCGAGGCCCCAACAGCCCTTTGCTCCCTGGTTTTGTCCACAGGATGCTGCTGCTCTGGCCCAGGTAGTTCGGACCTGGCAGGATGTGTTCACATGGTGTGGAGGAAAAGGGATGAGCTTGTGGGAGTCACTGGGGGACTGTCTGTCTGCTGGATGGCCTGATCCCTTCGGGCTCTGCTCAGCGCCCGTGCAGGATGGCTGCTCCAGGCAGGCGCCTCTGCTCTTCCCACCCTGCTCTGTCCCTCGGTGGTGTTTCTCCGAGCCCCCTGATGCCTGTGGGTTGTGCTCAGTGGGATCGAGCGCGGGTGACTGCAGTGTCGAAACACCGGCGCAGCCAGGCAGAGAGTGCTGCTGGGCCCAGACTTTGCCTCTCCGTGGCACCAACATAAATCTTCTGCTTGGCACAGGGACAAGAGCAATTCATCACCGCGCACCTGTCTCGGCTGCTCTGCCCCTCGAGCCTCTCCAGCTGCTCCCTTGCTGGCCAGTCCCTGGCCTCCCCTACCCATCCCCGGGAGGCCGATGGGAGGCAGAGCCATCCCCACCGCCTTCTCTTTTGGTCTGGGATGCCCAAAGCAGCCCCAGGAGGTGCCCAGGGAGGTGGGACGGACGCCAGTGCTGCGAGGAGGCACTTTGTGCGTTACTGGTGGTAGAACAGCACGTGCTGGTGCAGGCCAGCACTGTCATCTCTGGCTATTCTGAGGCCATAAATTCAGCTTGCCATTTGCCCTGCTGCTGAAAGCCCACCTTCCTTCCCGAGGAAATCAGAGCGACTCTACTGCACTATACCACCTAGCCCAGTGTGCCATATTCCTGTATCCATAGGCACTGCCAGGCCAGTGCGGGATGCTGGATCAAAAGCAGGACAGGGAAGTGTCCTGGGGCCGGGGTAATTTTGGAGGTGAAGGTTTAGGTAGGATGTGGGGGCAAAGGACGGCACGTCTGAGCTGGGAGACAATCACAAGGTGGCTGACACAGCTCTGCCCCACCATCCACCTCCCCATCCTCTTCTAGCTCATGAGACACGTCCAGCAAGGACTGAAGAAGAAGGGCTCAAGCTTTTCTTGACATGAATGTTCACCTGCAATGCTCTGGAGAGGCTTTATGAACCCCAACAGTACATGAAGATGCTCCTGGTTCTTCTAAAGCCCAAGCTACAAAGGATATTTTCCAGGCTGACAGGGCTATCTGGGGCAGGCAAACAGGCTACAGCAGACCGATTTTCTCATGGTTGTGTTTTGGGATCCCCATGCCTGGCTGCAACGTTCAGAGGTCAATGAAAAGAGTCCCCAAAACGTAAGGAGCAGGGATTCGCCAAAGCTGTCCTGTCCGACCTCCAGGGAGCACAAAGCCTGGAGCAACCTCTTGAGCCCTTTTCCTGTGGGTCCAGCACCCAGCTGAAGATGGGGCATGATAAAAACGTCCCAGGGGAGAGCCAGCCACCCGTCAGCCCTGCAGAAACGCGGCCGGGTGTTGGCGCGTGCCCTGCCGCGCTCGGGCTGCCAGCCCCAGCTCTCGCCCTGCCTTTCTCTGCGCCGGGAGCCGGAGCCTCCCCTGCTGCAGGGATTTATAGCCTGCGCTCGGACACCTCTTAACCCTGCTCTGTGATGCTGAGCGGGCAGAAAACAGCTCGCCTCGCTGCCAGGCCCCCACCTCTCCGAATTCACCTTCGTCTTCTGCCTCCCAGCCCTTTCGGAGAGGCAGGGCCGGGTCGATGGCAAAAGCAATTGTTCCCTGCTCTGTATGGGGGGGTGGTTCCTGTCTTGCTCTTGTCCCCCCTGCCCGTCTTCCTGATGGTTGATGACAGGCCTATTAAGAGATATAAAGGGGATGCCAGGGGTTGTTCACACCCCCTTGGCAATATAAAGCCCGTGACAGTCTGTCTGCAGAAGGACTGTGCGAGCGTGACCGTTGCAGCTGGATTAATCAAACCCACCATTAGCACTTTCCTGGGGCACACAGGTCCCCTGCCAGCCCCGAGCACAGGCCTCCAGCCGGCACGTCCCTCTGATTGAGCTGCAAATGCTCCAGCTCCTTAGTTTGCTCTGCCTCAGATCGATGAGAGCAGGCGGCTCCAATCAATTCCACTTTACCTCTTGCTATTGGGTTCAGATTCCCGCTCTCCCAGCTGGTCCCGCTTCCTTTGTTCGCTCGGGGGAGGAATTCAGACATCTTACCCCACCTGGACACAGCCGTGCCCTTGCAGGGTCAAGCCCCCTGTTGGGGGCAAATAACACCCTGCGGATGCAAATTTCCCCCCGCCGTCCCCCCGAGGGATTACAGTGAAAGGGCTGAATTTATGCTATGGCTGAAGCCCCGCAAGCATCATCCAGGCTGAGCAGAGCATGAAACTGGGTGTCCGTGAGATTTGCATGATGTAATATAGCTGTTGCCATCAAGCCGGCATCTGTCACGAGGTTTTCCTGCTGTGAGCCTTGTTTTTCTGGAGAAATACTGGAGACAGCTGCAGAAACACACCATGGCTTGGCTCCCCTGTCCCCACGGGCACTGAGAGCGGCTTCAGCTCTCCAGGGCATGAGCCCACGAAGAATAATTTTACAGGGAAAAAAAAACCCAACCAAAAAACCACCAAAGAGTTTACAGAGTAGCTGTTTGGAAATTTCCCTCAAATCCATACCTGGCATTTGTTGGTGAGAGCGGCGTTTCTCACACTGTGGGGGTCAGTCCTGAAGTCATTTTTTTCTCTCGTCTCTGTCACCCAGCTCCCTCGCCGGCCCCTTCCCAGGGCGCTGCGCCTGGATCTGTGGAAATGAAGTTCCCCACGGCTCTCTCCACACCTCGCCGAGTGTTAATGAAATAGCGGATCGCGCCAGAGCTCGGTTGTGACGCTCAGGGTCGCGGACGTGCTCAGGGCTGTCAGCGCGGGGAGCAGAGGCAGAAGAGGCGCAGCGCGGCCAAGGCAGTGGCTGGCGTGGCTGGCTCTGAGCTGGCAGATGTCTGTCAGCGAGCCGTCGCCTCTCCCTTTGGTCAATTAGCACAGTTTCAGTTATATTACCAACAGCATGGTGATTCCATTTGACAGGAAGGTTGGGGAGCTGCAAAATGTGTCTGCAAGAATTTGCTCCTTTTGGTAAACACACATGCTTTGGGCATATCCCGCATGCCTGGAGAGCGCCTGAGTGGCCCCAACGCACTCCCGGAGCCTGGATCTGCATCAGTGTTGGTGCAGAAATGTCCTTGTTTGTGATGCTTGGGAGGAGAAACATGTCACATTACACATGGGACTTGGTGTGGGCACACGTTCTCCCTGTCCCTCCTTGCTTCCCCCCGAGTTATGGCTCGCCCCCCTTGTGCACCCGTGGCGGTAGGCTGGGGCGAGGGGCTTCAGAGCATCCCTCCCCTGCCAGCCTCCTCCCTGCCTTCCCAGGGCACCTGGCAGCGAGCAGGGATGGGTGGGCACAGCTGCTCCGTGATGTTTCCTTCCAGCCCGATGGGCTCCAAAAATGCTGGGAGGGTTGGAGCCCCTGGCCCAGGTTGCCCAGAGAAGCTGTGGCTGCCCCATCCCTGGAGGGGTTCAAGGCCAGGTTGGACGGGGCTTGGAGCAGCCTGGGCTGGTGGGAGGTGTCCCTGCCCAGGGCAGGGGGGGGAACTAGATGATCTTTAAGGTCGCTTCCAACCCAAACCATTCTGTGATTCTGTGATTGTGTATCTGGAAGGGATGAACGAAGCTCACAGGCTCCTAAGTGCTACAGAGGAACCGGTGGGGGATGTGCTTGGGCTGCTGCAGGAGAGATTCTTCCAGCCTGGGAAAGGCTTGCCAAGCGAAAGCGTGCTGCCTGTACCATGTGTGTGGGAGCGGTGTCCCTCCCCCTGCCCGTGGGCAGCTGCTGTGAGGAGAGCGGCCCGTCTCAGCCATGCCCCGTCTTTGATGGCCTCCTGGTGCCAATAAGTAGCCACATTTCCCCTGCCTCTAAGTATTTGCAAGGCTCCTCGTGCCAGTCTTTGTGTTTAGCAGCGCTTGCTGGATTTCTTTCTGTGGATTTGTCTGGTCTTGTTCCTAAACCACGTACATCTGCAGCGGCCCGTTGCTGGGAGGGCTGCTGCGCACGGTGTCACCTCCTCGCGTTCATCCCTCAAGTCCCAGGCTGTCCCCACCCTCCCCCAGCCCCACAGATCTCTGCCCCATGACCCCAGCTGTCTCTTTTCCGTGGCAGAGTCCTGGTCCATCACCCAGCCCAAGCGCAGAAACTTCTGATCGTCCTCTCACCTGTCTCTGTGCATTTTCCAGCTTTGCTGTATCCTCAGGATGGGGGGACCAGGACCCCACAGACCAGGACCAGGGAGCAGTGGCACCTCTGATGTCACCTCCACCTTTTCCTAACCCTTCCCATCGGTTTTAGTGGAGCGGTTTTGCAGTTTTGACCTCTGCTGAGCACTGAGGGGAGGTTTCAGGGACTGTCAGAGCTGCCGGTCTCAGAGCCCATCACTTCAGACGTGATGCCAGGCTCGGCTTCCCCATCTGTGTCACATCCCTGACACTGGCTTTTGTCTCGTTTCACTGCCAAGTGGCTCAGCCTCTGGAAGTCCTCCTGCAATTCCTGGCATTCACCTGCAGCACACAGAATAATCCAATACTATTAGCAGATTTTGTCACTTGTCTTCTGACCTCCGCTCCTTACAGTGGAAATGCAGGTGACCTCTCTGGGCTGGATCACCCTCAGGCGCCTGCTGGCTGCTTCCAAGAAAGCCACTAGCTTTGGAAAAAAGAAATTCGCTTTGAGAGCACTGTGTCGACTCTTTCCCGATATGTCATATTTATCCATCTGCTCCCTAACGATGCCAGTTTCCTACTCCTTATGCCAATTTTTGTTCATTTGCAGAGAACAGATGTGTCATTTATCAGTCTGGGGCTCCCTGGCTGCCTCCTGGGAAGCATTTTTCCCGCCCTGCAGTCCTCACCTCCCCCTGCTGCACCCAGGGCTCGGGGGGGCTGGGGTGTCACCCAGCAGAGGTGATACCTCCGGTCCCTGTGGCACTGCACAACAGGGCTTAGGAAGGGTGCTCCCAAGGAGGGACGGGTCTGGAGTCACCACAGACATTTCTAAGCTTCCGAGGATGGCTTTTATTTGAAGCTGCAGAAGGACCTGGGGACTGAAGGGGCTGCAGGCTTCCCTGCAAGCCAGGGGAGACGCTGGCCTCAGGGGCAGCAGCCGCCCCAGCGCCTGACTCAAGTGACACGTTGGCAAGTGTCATATGCTGAATTCAGCCCCCACATCACCTGTGGGTGAATCATCTTCCACCACCTCCTCCAGAGCGTGCAGGAGCAGAGACCTTCTCCTCTGAGTCACCGAAAGCTGCTGCCTGGGGGACGCTGGGCTGTGTCCGCAGCGCCCGGGGTTAAACTGCAGGGGAAGGTTTGTGACGGGGCCTGAGCCCTCCTAGAGCCAGGGAAGGGTCCCGTGTCCTGCTCTTGTCCTGGCTGCTCCTGTCCCCTGCTGTGGGTGAGCAGGAGGAGCAGTCAGGGCCGGAGGAGCAGCTCCTCACCCCCAGGAGGAGGGCTGAGGGCTGAGGACGTGCTCAGCTCTCCGCAGGGCTGGCAGCAGCCCGGAAGATGTTGCCTGGCTTTTTCTTCCTGGTGCGTGCTCCGACCTGCCTGGGAAGTGTTTACCCAGGCGAGCAGCTACTGCTGCCTTGGGAGAGAGGAAAGGCCGTGCTGTGAGCCCCAGCCCAGAGACCAGGGAGAAGGGCTCCCGGGCCCTGCAGAGATGGAGGAGAGGGTGGGAGCAGAGCTCCTGGTGTGGAGGTCTGGCCCCAGCTCCTTGCAGGCCGCTGCAGATGGCCTCATGTCTCCCCTGTTCCCATGGTCCATAGGAGTCAGCCACAAATCTCTTCTGTGCCACCATGGGCTGTTCTCCTCCCCGCTGAGGACTGTGTGTGCAGGGGCTCTGCTGCTATCCATCCCTCCTTCCCGGGCAGCTCCACGGGCAGCAAGGCAGCCCCTGGACCGCGCATCCTGCCGGGGGTCTCCCCGCCACGGCTGGCAGAGAGCGCAGCCGAAACGTGGAGTCTGGCACAGGAGTGGCGCCGTGTGTGCTCCCTGATCCTCTGCCGTCTGCCAGTCCCACCCCGCATCCCCCCGACAGTCCCTACGCCGGTGACACTGGGTGACAGCCATCTGTCACGGTGATCCGCCGGGCTGTGGCAATGCGTGGGCAGAGTGGCATCACGGCCACAGTTGTGGCATCGGGGCCAGTCTCTGCAGCGCAGGCATCAAAGCGGGTGCCAATGTGCATCACATAGGAGGGGTGTAAACAGTTGGGGATCGGAGCAACACCAGCTGCTGCGTGAGACGCAGATGGAGCTCGGCTTTGGTGGCGCGAATGCAGAAATCTGTCGCCGCTCCTTCACACTGCCGTGAGTAGAGGGATGTCGCTAGTGTCTCGTCATGACTGCAGAAAAAAATATGAGCAGCCCGTGCCTGTGCTGAGCCATGCGGGGGTGTAAGGGGCTCATTTGGTCTCCTTCTGGGCTCTCCTTCAAAGCTCACCAAGCACGAGGGAGTCTCCCGAGGGGGGTTCCCACCCCAGCTATGTTCTCCTCACCCTGCTGCCCCATGCTGGGTGCTTTGGCCCAGGGGAGGCTCAGATCTGAGGGCTCAAGTGGGCCCAGGGTTCTTCTTGATGCCCTTCCAGGCGCTGCTGAAGCCTCAGGGGAGGAGGGGGTGCCCCATGGGGCACAGGTCAGAGAAGGGGGCTGCATTGGGCCAGGTGCCCACCTGCCAAAAGGCCACAAAGGAATTTGGAAGAGAAAGAGGCCCAGCAAATGGGGAGGGGGTGCGGGGGGTCCCAGGTGGGGTCAGACCACAGGCCCCAGTGCGGCCCCAGTGCGGCTGCCTCTCCATAGTGGGAGCGATGGGAGGGATGTGACAGGGCAGGATGGGAGGGAAGGACCTCTGCAATTCCTCTGGTCTGGGAGTATTTGTGAAAAAAACCACTACCACAAGCTAGATCCCTCCTCGGTCGCCTCTCAGGGGACGCTGAGCGTGTGTTTTCCAGGCCTGAGGATTTAACAAGAGCCATCTCCAACAGCTGCTGCCGAACATCCTCCTTGGTTACTGACAGAGGGTGGAAGTACTCTCAATCTCATCTGCCATGAGCCCTGCATCCCGCTTCCTTCCAAATGCCGGGCAGACACAGATTTATTGAGAACCTCTGTCTTTTCTGCAATTTTAATAACGATCTCATCATCCCCATCTGCTGAGACTGAGGTCTGCTGCTAGACCTCAAACACCGCCTTGTATTCACTCTGCTCCCGACAGACACTTTTTCTCCTCCTGACGCCTTTTCTGTCCTGTGTTCCCTCTGCTCTGAAATTTCCAGACATGGGCGCTGGGTGCCGTGGCTGTCTTCTCCCTGGGGAGGAACCTCCCTCGGCAGACCTGGGGGGATCTGGCTGCGTTTCTTGGGTAGGAGTCTGCAGTGTGTTCATACCCAATAAATCAGCAAATCTGGGGCTCGGTGGGCTCCCTGGGCATGCATTCGGCATGTGCCGTGCCGCGCTGGCATGGGAGGCTCAGGTCTTCGGCAGCCCCATCCCAGCTCTCTGCCTGTGCTGAGGGGGGAAGGAAGGGGCTCCCCATGAGAAGCTTTTCTCTCCAGGTGTCCTCTTGTCCCTGCCGCGGGCACCCTGACGGCCACATCCAAATGGCTGTTGCCATAGTTGGGGTGGGAGCCCACTCACGGTGTAGGGACAAGCAGGGCCACAATGTGGCATCTCTCCCCCTTGCTGGATGCCTCTCCATGACTTCACTCCACGCTGCCCCGGCGTTTGGAGCATCCTACCCCTGGTCCCTTTCCCTTCCAGACACGGCTGACCCTGGCCTTTGGGGGACTCAGCCTGCGAGCGGGGCTGGGAGCGGGTCTGGGTGAACGGTGTGTGCTTGGGAATGGGGGATTCAGGGGTTCGTGGGGCTGGAGACCGGGCTGTGCACCGCGGCTGCGGGGGAACTGGGTCCTGGGCGGTGGGTGAGCTGGTGCCGGGGGTCTGCGGGGGCAACGACCAGGACACATGCGAGCGTGCTCGGCCGCCCCGCTCCCCTCGCCGCTTGCCCGCTCTGGGCGCTTGTCACCGCTGGCCCCTCACCGGCAAACCCAGCCCGGCCCGGCCCCCGCCGCGCCCCCCGGGGCTGTCGCTGTCCCTGCCGCCCGCGCCCCGGCCCGGGCCCAGCCTCCCCCAG
>VXBO01006344.1:167993-182639 GCA_013400135.1 Rhinoptilus africanus
TGAAGCCCTTCCCGCCTTCGCCAGGCCCGGCGCGGCACCGGCCGCGGTGGCCTCCGGGGCTGGCAGGCCCCGGGCCTCCCTCCGCCCGCCCTGGGCGGCGTGGAGCCCCCCTGCCCGCTCGCCAGGGCCTGCCAGTGCCAGCGGGGGCCCACGGGCCCCCCCGAGCCGCCGCGGTGCTTTGTCAGGGAGCCTCAGCGCCTCTTTGTCTGCCGCCTTCTCGGGGGCTGAGAGCAGAGCCCGGCGCTGCCTGTGCCACCGAGGAGGCGAGAAACATCAGGAGCAGGAGCCGGGGAGAAGCTCGCCGTGGGGAGCCGCGCTGCGGGCGGCACGGGGACCCGGTAGAGGAATAAACCCGCCGGGGCTGCGGCCGTCGGTGCCGGGCCTCTTGGCAGAGAGGCTGATGCGGGGACTGCACAAATAAAGGCAGGAGGGGTAATTAGTGCCCGCCAGCGCTGCCGCCTGCAAGCCGGGGCTTGCCGAGCGAACTCGACGGGGCTGCAGATCTGGCTGGCGGAGGGAACGGTGGATACGATGATCCCATCCCTGGTCCTGGCGTCGTCGGGCGGCACGAGGAAATGAGCACCGGGCAAAACCCGCTCGGGAGGATTTTAAGCAGAATGAAAAACTTGTCGCTGATGGGTCTTGGAAAGTTGCTCGCACTGACTAATCACTGCTGGGAGGTTTCCGGAGGGGCCCAGCAGAAACACCCCCTTTTGAGATGGGATCCTGTAAACTGGCCACTGCGGGCAGCAGAGGAGGAGGAGGAGGAGGAGGGCACTGGCAGCAGGGACCGGAGGTGCCATTGCAGTGATGCGGTTTGCTGAGGCAGGCTGGATGGTTTCTCCTCCGGAACACGCGGTGTGGGATCCGAGGGACCAGGAGCGGGTGATGGTCACAGGAAGGACTCGGGCTGTGATGTGCAAAGGGCTGAGCAGGAGCTGTGGAAAGCCGACAGGTACAGCTGGGGCTGTGCGGGCATCCGAGGACTGGGGAGAGGCCGAATGTTTAGAATAAAGGCAAAAGCTGGGATACCTTTGGGGAAACCCTGCTGAGAGCACCAGGCTGAAGAAGACCCTTCATCTTATCTAAGATAGCCGATGATTAGATTATCTGCTACATGCCTCTGTAGGGAGGAGGTCTCTAATTCTTCAGGGCTCCGGTACGTGATGGACACTGGCAGAGCTCCGGAGGCTGTGTGAAGCCGGGGATAAAGTGGGAGTGTTTGATGATGCGTGCAACTGTCCATTAAAACAGTTTCCCTGTAGGAGCTGCGGAGCGTCCACCCCGTGGAGCATCTCTGTTGGGCTTGAGTGCCCTTTGCAGCTCCCATCTGCTGTCCCTGAGGTGGGGCTGAGCGGTGGGAGCGCTCCCCAGGTGCTGCAAGGTCACAGTGGCTCTCTCTGGAGGTGGTCCAGGAGGATGGAAGTGCCTGCCAGGGGGTTACTTCTGCTCATGACTCCCACTCTTGGAGACAATGTCAAGGTGTCCTGGAGCAGGAATGGCAAGCCAGGGGCAGGCTGGAGCCTCTGCTGAGCGCTGCAAGCTGAGATGGTGGTTGTGGCAGGGGGTTCAGTGCTCCCGCACTTGGGGAAGAGGTGGTGGGCACTGTTCCCTACTTGCTGCGGGGACTGAGGCTCCAGAAAGCCCACGGGTGTGGGACCTTGAGGTGTGGTGATGCTGAAGATGAAGGGAGAAGTACAATTGTAGGTCCAGGCAAAGCTGCTGGAGCAGAGAGGTTTTTTGCTATTGATTGACAGAGAAGCACACTCTAATGAGACATGCAGCCCTTCCGAGCGGGGGTGATGAGGATGGGCAGAAGTGGAAGGAGCAGCCACCAGTTCCTGGCTCTGTGGTTTGGCCAAGGCCATGTGCTTTGTGGTACGGGTGCTGCGTTGAGGCTGGGGGACCCACCGCCTGCCCTGGGAGCCCTGTGCCTGTCCTGCCCCTTCTGGAGAATCGAAGACGGGGCAGAAACATCTTGGCAATAGTATCCCTCCTGCCTGGGCCACTGGGTGCTGTGCAGTTCTCTGCCATCGTCGAGTGAGTTGTTGTGTCTTTGCGCCTTGCATGGGATCCACAGCAACCTGGGATGTGCTTAGGGCGAGCTCTGTGACAGCTCCTGCTCCATTACGAATGCTTGCTGGACATGGTGGGGACCAGCCATGTCCTGCTCCCTCTTGCTTGCTCCAGGCAGTGGACTGGCCCTCTACAGCTCACCTGAGCCAGGTGGGCGCCCTGGAGATGTCTTCTGTGCCGTGTTTGGGTTAGGCGTGAGGAGCCATGCCACCAGCGTGCAGTGGGGACAGATGCGGTGAGGGACCTCCCTGTGTGGGGGTAGATGTGCCCAGGGTGCGGCGTGCTTGGGGATGGGGTTGGAGATGCGCCTGGGGACATCTTTGCCTTGTGCCCACTGGGACAGGTCTCTGGTGGCTTTGCTGGGAGCGCAGGGTCAGCGCTGCGGGCTGTGGGAACGGCTGGCCAGGAAGCTCCTGGGCGTGTGTCTTTCCTGCCAGAGCCTCCCCGCCGTGAGTCACCCTGCGCCCTGCCACGTGGCTGCCCCGCGTTCCCTCCTCCCTGCCACCCGCGCAGCCCCCGGCTCTCCCCCCTGGCCAGCCACCCCCCCACGCTGCCCAGCAGACCCTTCTTGGAAGGCCAGTGCTCTGGTTGCTTTTGGGTTTGGCGTCGGCATCCACCAAAAGCCAATCTGCCGGATGTGTGAAACCAGGGAGATTCTGCACCTGACAGGGAGGAGGGACGGAGTTTGGTTATAACTGAGAGCGGCGCCAGTGTGAAACTCGGCAATCTCCTGGGGGGACCTCAAACATGCTTTATCTCCAGGGCAAGAAACTTGTTTGAAGGATCTTCCCAGGTGTCTTCTGAGGATCTCTCTATAGAGCAGAGTGTTGTGTCGCAGCAAAAGGCGGTGGCAGGTAGGACGTTTGTAGGCAAGAGGGGGTGAAGAGCCCCAGCTCTGCCCTTGGGTCTCAGTGTCTGAACTGTGAACTCTGTTGGAGAGCCGCCATCTGTGGCCCTCCCTGGGGGACAGCATGAAAACTGTTGTACTGTGAGGACCCAGTGATGATCTGGCCCTTCACCTTAATTTTCCTTTGGTTTTCTTTTTTTCTTATGGTTGGCATAAACAATAGAGGGAGAGCAGCCTCGGCACTGCCGCGGGGATCGGGGTGTGCATTGCCACGGCAGGTAAACACGTGACAAACACTCCTGTGCCCAAAGAGGACGTGTGTCCCGGTGGTGCCTGGCTGCTCTCTGGAGGACTGCTCTGTACCACCAGCTGTCCTGGGACGGTGGCTTTGCGCACCAGACGTGCGCTTTGCACCCTGATTATTTCAAATCTCGCAAAGCCCGTGCTGAGTTTAGGCAGGCGATGCCTCAACATCTGAGCGGCACCGGGCGCTGGGGTCGGACAGGTGGTGAGCAGCTTCCTCCGGGACGCGGGAGGTGGGCGAAGCATGGAAATGCCTGGCTTTTGACCGAACTGGGGCAGGGGGTGTCTGGGGCACCCTTGGGGGCTGCCCTTCCCACGGCGGCGGCCCCCTCCTGCGCCAGGGGAGTGTCTGTGTGCACTGTGGGCTGCCGCAGGGGGCCCGGCGCCACTCGTAAAGTCCAGCGCTTGGATGAGGAAATGTCAGAGATGCAGTTTCCCGGGCAACCTTAATTCGGCCCCACGTGCCAAGGGCGTCAGGATGCAATCGGTCATTGTGTGATCCGCGCTGTTTGCCCTCCCGGCACGCTGGAGCTGCCAGCTCCGGGGCTGAGGGCTCAGGAACCGTCCTTGCTTGCTTGGTTGTGCATTCCAAGGTTGCAGTGCTCCTGGAGACAGGAGTCGCCTTCCTAGCTTTTCTGTGGCTATCCACTGGTAATACCTGACCGTTTTAAAAAATTAATGGGTTTACGTTCTCAGCACCCAGTGGCGGGGAGACTTCACTGCTGTGAAGAGGCATTCTTGAGATCGCGGGTGGGTAGAGCCCACCCAAACCTGGTGAGCTCGGGGACTCGAGCCCCTCATCTGAGCCGTTTGCTCTGGATCTGAGCTAAGCCCAACAAACCACGTCTTGCCTGCGCAGAGCCTGTCTAATTGCTGCTGCGTGCCTCTGCCCTCCACCCCCACAAGCAAAATACCCAGTTTTAGGGGTCTCAGCAGAGTCCTGGTTGGATTCTCCACCATCCTCTGCTTTCTAGAGCTGGAGGCACTGGAGTGGGGGCTGCTGTGTGAGCTTGCTGGAACTCTTGTGTCCCTCCCTGGGAAGCTGGACCCAAGCACCAAGGAAATATGGAGGAGGGGGCTTTCCTCCAGTGGGGAAGCACGATCACAGCATGCAGAGGAGCCTGTGCTTGTCCCTGTCCCGTCTGAAGCTGCTCTGTGCTTATGGGGTGGGATTGGGAGGGTCCAGGACAGGCGCCAACAGCAAGCTGGGTCTACGTCTGTCTCGTCAAATGCATCTAGGAAAAGGGGAATGTGGCAGGCAGGGAGGCTGGGCTCGGGGGAAACCAGCAGGCAAGCCCTTTCTGGGGGTCAGCAGAGCATGTCTTACAGCCCTGCAGCATGCTTGGGCCACGAGAGCATCAGTCATGGTGCTGCCCACTTGCTTGTCGAGCCTGCCGGGACACCTGCCTGCCCTCTCCTGCCTCCATTGGCACTAGCGTGGGTGCAGATGAGCTGTCGCCAGCACGGCGCTCTTCTCTGCAGATGTCCTTGCCACTGAGCAAAAGCCTCTCTGCGTGTTTCCGAGGCATGGGTGCAGCCCGCAGGTCTCCCAGCCAGCTCCTGGGGGCGGTGGGCACCCATCTGCCCTCAGTGTCTCATAGGCAGCGAGTGGGGAGCACCCACTGCTGCAGGCTGAGCCCCCCTGGGGAGGAGAAGGCTGTTTGGAATCCAGAGAGGGCAGGTTGAAAGAGCTGGGGGGGGTCAGCCTGGAGAAGAGAAGGCTCCGGGGAGACCTTGGAGCCCCTTTCAGTCCCTCAAGGGGCTCCAGGAAAGCTGGGGAGGGACTCTGGATCAGGGAGGGGAGCCATGGGATGAGCGGGAAGGGTTTGACACTGACAGAGGGGAGATTGAGATGAGATCTCAGGCAGAAATTCTTTGCTGTGAGGGGGGTGAGCCCCTGGCCCAGGGTGCCCAGAGAAGCTGTGGCTGCCCCATCCCTGGAGGGGTTCAAGGCCAGGTTGGACGGGGCTTGGAGCAGCCTGGGCTGGTGGGAGGTGTCCCTGCCCAGGGCAGGGGGTGGGAACTAGATCATCTCTAAGGTCCCTTCCCACCCAGACCATTCTGTGATTCTATGATTCGCTCCCCACAGTGAATTTCCCATCGCTGCTGCTCATCTCCCTGCCCTGCCGGCGCTGGGGCAGGTCCCAGGGGCTGAGCAGCTGCCAGGGGCATTGCTGACTTAGATTTCCCTGGAGGGTTTCGCCCCTGTGGTGGCGAGCGAAGGGCTGCAGCCCCCTGGGCTCAGCGTTGCCCTTCGGTCCCTGGCGGGGCTGAGCGATGCCGCGTCTCCCTTGGATGATGGATGTGAGAGCAGATTTCCCATCTTCCTGCTGCAAAACTGGCTGTTCCTGCAGCCACATCCCGGCTCGCTGGCACCGGGCCCTGCCTGCAGAGCCAGCGGGAGGTTCTGCTCTCTCCCTCTCATCTGGTGGAGGCCGGTACCCCGAGCAGCCATCTGTCCTGGTGCTGCCTTGCCAAGGGGGGAGACCATCGGCTTGCTACTGCGTTTGAACCCCCCTTGCCCTCACCTGGGGTGACTGCGAGCCCTGTGGCTGATGGGGTTTGCTCTGGGGGTGATGCTCTGCCGCTTGCTTGCACCCCAGTACCGGGGGGGGTGTGTCTGCGTCGGGGAGCCCGGAGCTGGGGCACAGGGAGCCGCTTTCCTCCCGCCGCTCGGAGGGATGCAAAGGCTTGGGGCCGCACGGAGGTGTTTACAGCTCCAGTTCCTGTTCCCTTTTCCTGCTGGGTTTTGCTGCTCAAGGCTATTGTCGGGCTGTTTTGCACAGGAAGGAGGGAGAAGTGTTTTGGTTTAAGCTGATTAGGGGAGCTGGGGAGGAATGTGCGAGCTCCCTGGTCCCCGGGGCTGGCCAGGAGCAGGGACAGCATGGCGGGGAGGACAGAGCGGGCGCCGGGCGGGTTTAGGCAGCTGCTGCACTGTGCCCGGGCCCTGTGGCCCTTGCTGTAGGGGCTGTGTGTAGCCGGTGTGCGCTGGCAGAACCCATTTCTCCGGCCGGTCCTGCCTGGGGTTGGCAGCCTGGTGGGCAGGCAGACCCTGGCAAAGGTGCTTGGGTGCACTTGGACCCTGCTGGAAATGTCACCTGGCCCCGTTTTGGGAGCAGGTTTTGGGTGGAGGCGAGATGTGCAGCTCAGGCTTGGCGGGGGCTGTGGCACTGTGCGGTGGGGTGCTCTGGGGAGCTGCTGAGGAGCCGGAGCAGGTGTGTGACTCCAGCACCGGAGGGGATCAGGCTCTGGGACATGCCCCGTATCCTACTGCAGGATCGTCTCCTTTTTGCTAGTAAGGGCAAACCTTGGGCTTTTTGAGCCGTCCCTGAGACATGGCACTTGGGAGGCTCCTGCTCCTGCTTCCCGGTGACTCCTGATGGCATAGAGGAGCCCTGTCTTGTGTTACATGGGATGTAGTGGGGATGCTGCCGGGGCCTGGGAGGAGCAGAGAGTAAGCCATAGTCTGTTCTTAGCCTTTTGTTAAGAAATATCTTCAAACAAGCCTGCAGGAGCCCGGGAAAATAACCAGTGAGTTCCCAATCCTGCCAGTGACAGCTGACACCCCTGTGCTGGGATCTGACCCCCTTCTCCACCTTGGAAATGTGGCTGCATTCAGGGAGAGCATCAGGCTGGAGAGTTGGGCAGAGAGAAACCTATGGAATTCAATAAGGGCAAGTGTCGGGTGCTGCCCCTGGGGAGGAATAACCCCCTGCACCAGGACAGGGTGGGGGTGACCTGCTGGAGAGCAGCTCTGGGGAAAGGGACCTGGGAGTCCTGGGGGACAACAGGGTGACCATGAGCCAGCCATGGGCCCTGGTGGCCAAGAAGGCCAATGGCATCCTGGGGGGCATCAAGCAGAGTGTGGCCAGCGGGTGGGGGGAGGTCATCCTCCNGGACTGGGGGATCTCCAGAGGGCCCTGCCAACCCCACCAGTCTGTGATTCTGTGCCATGGTGGGGGGGGCTGCACTGCCATCAGCCCCGCACCGTGGTGGGGGCCTTGCCGGGGTGTTTGCGCGGGCGCTGGCAGCGCTGAGCCCGTGCTGAGGGAGGAGGCTGGGCTGCCTTCTGCTCTGCTTGGCTCCATCCCAGCTTTTGGGACAAAGGCTGGAGCGTTTCCACGTCCAAGTGCTGGTGCCTGGGAAGCCACCAGCTGCCAGCACCTGCTCTGCGGGGCTGCCGTAGTGTGGGTCTGGGGTCCCAGCTGCTGCTCTGGCTGCTGCTAGCAGAGCTCCTGGTGAGTCTTCAGGGGGCTTCCACTGGTCCTTGATGCCCCCGAGAAAGGCAGGGAGTGCCCTAACCCTTCTCCTGCTCTTCCCCTCTTCCAGCTGGCTGTCCTGGAGGACTACGCAGATCCCTTCGATGCGGCGCAGGTGGCTGGTAGCCAGGCGGGGCTGGAGAAGGTGACGGAGAACGATGGATACATGGAGCCGTATGAAGCCCAGAAGATGATGGCTGGTAAGGCGGAAGGCTCCGTGCAAAGGCCACTCTTCGTGCCTCGGGTCCCTGCTGTGTGAATCTGGTGTCCGCTGTGCTCCACTCCTTGCATCCCATGACAGGACTGGGTCCTCCAGATGAGGCAAACCTGGGCAGTCGCTGTGGTGGTGCACAGCCACTTTGCAGGCAAATTTTCATGGCTTTCACTGTCTGTGATGGGCTGGCAGTAGCCACAGCGCTCGCCAAGGCCACCTGAGCAGTAAAGGCACCTTGATATTTCTGCCGGCGGTGCTGTCTGTCCCCTGGCACCACAGTGTCTGCCTGCGAGGCTGAGCCAGGAGAGACCTGACATTCCCTGCATCTGGCGTAAAACTAAGATGGATGTGGAGCTATTTAATTCAGTTAGGACTGGGCCGGAGTGTGCCGACGTCTGCCGCAGCAGTGAGGTCCCTGGTGGGCTTGCTGATGGCTGGGAGGCAGGCGAGGTGGGAGCGTGCGCTCCCGAAGGCATCGCTCTCACTGCCGCGGCGCACGCAGGGTCGCCGTGATGGCTTGCGCACTGCAGGCGCTGGCTCTGCTTCGCAGTCCTGGGGTTTTCCTGGAGTGAGTGGTTTCTGGAAAGCTCACACGGTTTTTTGGAGGAAGTTGTTGCATTTCTTGGAAACATCAGCAAGCGGTGAAGAGGCTGCTTGGGTCTGCAGGAGAGACTTGTTTTGCTGGAGGGAAGGGCATTTTGTTAAACCATCCACGCTGGGTGTCCAGGGAAGAAACTCAGTCTTGCTGCTCTTTGGGAATTGGGCTCTGGGATGCTCTGTCTCCGTGGATCCTGTTTTGCAGGGCTACCCGAGGCCGGGGGTGTTGAACCGTGGGAAGAGAAGGTGTCCTAGTGCTGGGGGCTGCCCAGGGCCTGGCTGCCCAGCAGCTCCCCCACTTCTGGCAGGCGCTTGCTGGAGATTTGAAGGGTCTCCTCCATCCCTGCTTCTCTCTACCCCTCATCAAACCTCGGGTGAAGTTGAGCCCTTTCATTGAGCAGGGCTTTGGGGACCATGGCCGGGCTGTGTTGGGCAAAAAGCTCATGGTCTTTTCCCTCTTCTCCTGCTAGAGATCCGCCAGAAGGGCTTACGGGAGGCTCCCGCCCGGCCGCTGCACCTCTACGACACTCCCTACGAGCCCGTGCTGGGAGGGCTGGACGTGGATGGCGACCGCCCGGCGTGCCCCAGGCCCAGGGAGTCCCGGCTGCCCGAGGACGATGAGCGGCCACCGGAGGAATACGACCAGCCCTGGGAGTGGAAGAAGGAGCGTATCTCCAAGGCCTTTGCAGGTGAGTGATGGGAGCAGCCATAAAGGATGAATAGCAGGTGTAAAGCAGCTGATGCTGCATTGTATTTTGCAAGGAGCGGGAGGTGGCTCTTTGGGATTCCTTCGTCTGTTGGGGTCAGTAGTGCTGGCCTCTGCGTTTCCCTGGCTCGGGGAGCACTCATGCACTTGGAGAGACTGTTCCTCTTCAGCGGGGAGCCAGGCTGGGCGGAGCGGTGGACGGAGCCGCCCTGGCAGCCTGTCCAGTGCCCCTCTCTCCTTGCCTCTATCCCCCTCTAACTCATCACAGCCTCCGGTGCACACTGACCCCTCCACTCCTGAATTGCAGTTGGGGGCTCGACCCTGGGCTCAAGCAGATCCCTCCTTCCTTGGGGCAGAGGGAGAGCTGGGCGCTCGGCCAGGCGATGGTCCAGCCCCCTGACCTATTTATCTGTGCTGTGGGATCGATTGTGTTTGTGTTTGTTAATGAGGAAATCCATGCTGTGCATTAGTGCTGGCTCCTCCGTCAGCGCTGGCTAATTGCCAGGCTCTTATCTAGGATGCATTTTAATCGCAGCAGTGTGCGTCTGCGCTGGAGCTGTCAGCGCTGTGCCGGGATGCCGGCAGAGAGGGGTGTGAGGGTTGGGGCTTTGGAGCAGTTCACTTTCTGGGTTTGGTCTCCGTGAGCTGGAGATGTGTGTGCTGGGCTCGACACCGCGGCGCGGGGCTGGTGCCGGCGGCCACACCGTGCCGAGGGTTCGGCTTGTCGGGCTCCGTCACGAGGTGCAGTGCGCTGCCGGATGGGGTTTCTGCTGAAGTGTCCGTGCTCCGGATCCGAGCGGATGAGCCGCCTCGCTTGGTGTCCCTGGGAGGAGGCGGCACGGTCGCGGGTCCGGCTTGCGCGCGGATGCAGGTGGACGCCCCAGGCTTGCTCCGAGCCCCCAGGGGTGAGGCTGCTATGCCCTGGATGACCTGCGGACCTGCTGCCTGCTTTCTCCCGGAGCCAGAGCAGGTCCTGTTGTGGCTCGCAGGGCATTTCTCCTCTCCTGCAATGCCGAGGGCTCTCTGCTGGCCTTTTCTGCCTTTGGGGGGTCCGTGAGACCCCTGCTGATGGGCAGCCAGTACCAGCACAAGGCAGGAACCTGGTGGCACCTGGCAGGGGAATGTGGAAGTGCCTTGGGCAAGACGGATGGGGACACTCAGCCAATGTTCCCTGGACAGACGTGCATGTGGGACGGGGGTGATGGCAGGCTGCACACCACCCCCCTTCCCCCCGACTCCCCCAGAGAGGGTCGGCTGGGAAAGCTGATGGAGGAGCAGGGTGTCTCCATCAGGAACATGCCCCATGTCAGGCCTGTCCCTGCTTGGTGCTGGGGAGGAGATAAGATGGCTGAGCTGTCACAGGGCTCCCGGGAATGTAGTCCTCAGGTCTTTCCCCCCACAACTACTCTCCTTCTCCGTGGGCTTGGTGTTGCTGACGGTTTTTTCTAAGCCCTTTCTTTCTTTCTTTCTTTCTTTCTCTCTCTCTCTCTGTCTTTCCCACCCCCCCTACCCCACCCCATCCAGTTGAAATCAAGGTCATTAAAGACCTGCCATGGCCACCGCCGGTGGGACAGCTCGACAGCCGTGAAAGCCCCCCGGACAGTGAGGCCGGTGCCTCCGTCCCTCCGCAGCATGGCCAGCCCAGCTACGAAGACGCCAACGGTGGGTCTCGCGTGACAGCGGGGTGTCTGGGGGGGCTGCAGCCGGTGCTCACTGCGACCCTGCCTCACTGCCCCACCGGCACCCAGATGCTGCGGCACCTCGGAGCTTGCCCGGAGCCCGTGGGTGCTACCAGACATCCACCCTCCTCCTCCTCCTCCTCCACCTTCCCCTGCTCCTCCTGGCTCGCACGTGCCGGATGCCAGGCGTTTGTCCTTGCCTCTTTGCATCTTCTGCAGCCCCACGCTCCCTCTGTGCATGCCGCAGCCAGGCTGCACCAGGGGGTTGTTTGGAGGCAGAGTTACTACCTTCTCTTTTGTTCTCTCCTCTTTGCCTCCAAATTCCCAAGGTTTCATGGCTGCTTTTATGGTCTTCTCAACAACTGCTCTGAGTGTTCAGCTGATGTTTTCGTGAGGCTCTTAATACCCAGGTCCCTCTCAGGTGTGGTAGCAGCTAATTCAGACCCTGCCGCTGAAGTTGGGGTCGTTTTTTTCCACCTGCGCCTTGCTTTGTCATTTAGCGCTGCTCCGTTTCATCCGCTGTTTTATTACCTTGCTGCTCAGTGGCAGGAGATCCCCCTGGGTTCTTCGCTCTCGTATTTGCTATCCTGAACAGCAAAATCTCCCAGGCACGCTTTGTCATCTCAGGTTTGCCTTGTTGTGAAGCTCTTTTTTTTCGTGCCGAGCATCAGAGCCCCCATGTAAATCCCCCTTGGGCTCTACTGGCAGTCTCGCTTATGAAAGCCAAATATTGCTGCTTCTCTTTTAACCCGTTATTAACATTTGAAGGACCTTGTCCTTCACGCTGCGGTGAATTAGGGTTTTGCCAAGAGCATGAGGTGGGGGGGGGTTCGTTGAAAGCTACCCAGGCCTTCGGGATTGGGCTGCTGCTTTTGGGGAGGAGGGGGACGGATCTGAGACGTGACTTTTCCTCTGCCAACGGGCGGCCATGCCCCCACACGCTGCATCTGCCCACGTGTCGCTGCTGCTGCTCCTGGTGGACACCGTGATGTGCCAGCTGCAGATGCCCGATTTCCTTATCTGCAGTTACCCAGGTCCCCGCAGAGCTTCCTAAAGAAAAAACAGCAGGGTGGGGGGCTTTGGCTGCCTCCCAGATGGGTTTGAGTGCGCGGCTGGTTTCGCTGCCCCTCAAAGGGCAGCCTGGAGCCTCAGGGTCTGCCCCAAACCCGCCGGGATGCCGTGGGCTGAGATCCATCCCCAGAAAGAAAGGTCTTGGCAGGGGGAAGCTTCCTGATCCTCTTCCTATGAGGAACGCAGGTGTCAAGAAAAATTAATTTCTTTACTACGCAGCCTTTTCTCTTCCCCCATCATTTATTATCCCTGCAGTCGCTCTGACATGCATCCTGCTCCTGATGAACACATCAGTTTGTCATTTTTCCTGGTTTTAGCCACACAGAGTCTTTTTTTCCCCTGACTTGCTCTGTTGTATTAAGTTTATCTTGCCAGAGTTTTGTCTTATTTTCCCTTTCCCCTGTCTGGGGGTGACTGGAACTCCTTGAAGGATGTCTCCTTACTCCTAGGGGCTTGTTTTTAATATCCTGTTTAATCATGCACATGCCTCTGCCTCTCTCCGACAGGTGCAATGCGTTTCTTCTGAGCCTCTAACAGCATGACTTTGTGCCGCCAGCAAACACCTCAGTGTTTTGATTGTCTGGCTTTTTAATGATCGCCCTAATTTTTTTTTTAAGGTGATGAGTTGAAATTGAAGCCTGGGTATTATGTTCGAGGGCGAGCCTGGTTGGTGCAAAGCTGCAGAGGCAGGGCTTGTTGAGCCTTTGTGTGGGGCACCTCCTCCCCGTGCTCCTTCTCGAGGGGGTTTAGGCCACAGTAAGCCACAGAAGGTTTTGGCTGGGCTTCCTTCTGGCTGCTTTCCTTTCTCCTGCGTGCCAGGGGGGCCGGAGACCGGCTTGCCCATGCAGGGCGGCCAGACAAGATGTCCCTCACATAGCCGCCATAGATGATGCCCTGCTAGCGAGAAAAATGTCCCTTTCTGGGTATTTCTTGCCTCAGCATCGCCCTGCTTTTGGCTTCAGCAGCCGGGGAGCGTGGCACGGGGAGGCTGCCAGCCTGGGACATCCCACCCCTCCTGGGAGCCTGGGCTCGGCCGCCTCCGGGGCAACTGTGCCTCCGCCGCATCAGCCCCCGGCAGCCTCGCCTCGCGGCAGCTCTGCCTGATCGATAAGTAATTTGCGCGAGGGGGGCTCGTGTGGCAGGGCAGCAACCACGAACTCTCTGGAGGAGGGAGAAACAATATTATTAATGCTGAAATCATCCCGCACGGAAATAACAGTCGGCAGGAGGCCGGGTCCCCAGGGCACAGCTGGGTCGATCCCCCGCCGCTCACTGGGCGGCACGCAGTGGGCACCATGCTCCGATGGTGTGTGGGGACCGCGGCTGGGCCGGTGCCGGGCAGGCACTGCCTCGGGGGCTCCTCACAGTCAGAATGTCCCCTTCCCACCTCCGGGAATTATTTTTTCACCCTGGGAGGTTTGCTTGTGCCAGCAGAAACGTCTCCATCATTTCCAAACTAGCTGCTCCCATTAGCTCCATCTATTTTTCTAAATTTATAAATTTAAATTATTTTTTTTTTCCCCAAGACTGGAGAGCCTCTCTGTACTGCTTCTCACTTAACTCTGTGCCACGACCCCTGAATCTCTGGCTGCATTAGCAAAACCTCTCCGATCTTTTTGAAACCTCCCTGGAGAATATTTCCAGGGGCTCGGGAGCAGCGGGGACCCCAGTCCTGGTGCGGTGGGGACCCGACCTTGTCTGTCCCAGGGCACCACAGTGAGCAGCAGCCGGGGATGCTTAGGGCAGGGGCAGGGGGCAGTGCCAGGGGACCCAGCGTGGTGTGATGCGGCTGCAGCTCTTCCTGCTCGCTCCCTGTGGGGGGGGGATGCTGGGGGCCCAGCCTGCTCCTGCCACCGACTGCCACGCGTGTCTGTCCCGCAGGTCCGTCGGAGGGGCTGGGGTATGGCCGCACCTCGCCCTGCAGGGAGGAGAAGGCCAGGGCTGCCCTCAGGCATGGCTCCAGCAGCCTCAAGAGCACGAAGACGCTGATGGCCGAGCCTGGCCCCTTCCTCGGGGAGAGGATTGACCCTGCCCTGCCCCTGGAGAGCCAGTGGTGAGTCCCGCTGCCCCCTCGTCCCCGTGCCTGCACCATGAGAAGCCCCAGGGCAGACCTGCTCCTTCCCTTCTTCCCTGGCCCCCCATTTCTGCCTACCGGTCCCCACCACCCGTCTCGCAGTGGCGGTGTCCCCGTGTACCCTCTGCACCCCCCATGCTGCCTGGCAGAAGCCCTGCCCCTTGTCCCCCTGCCCCGACGGTGCCACGCACGTCCCTCTCCCTGGAGGTGGCTGCTGTCCCCAGGGAGGTGTGGGGGATGCTGTCATTGCCGCTGCCCCAGGGCAGGGTACCCCCCTGGGGTGTCCGCTCTCCGCCTGGCACAGCCGGTCCCTCTCCTGCCTCCAGCTGGTACCACGGGGCCATCAGCCGGACGGACGCCGAGACGCTGCTGAGGCTGTGCAAGGAGGCCAGCTACTTGGTGCGCAACAGCGAGACCAGCAAGAACGACTTCTCCCTCTCCTTGAAGTGAGTGAGCCCGGCGGGGGCTGGGGGGTGCCTGTGCCCGCAGCAGTGACGCAGGTGACCCCTCTCGAGTGGGTGCCCCACGCGGACGTGTGCCCCTGCCCGTGGGGCGACTCTGAGGAGACCATGGGGTGGTCAGAAATGACTGGAATGTGAGGTCCGCTCTTCCCTGCGGTGTGGCACAGGCTTCTGGTTTGGTGTCTGGCAAAAGCGTCAGTGGTTTAGGCTCAGAGATGGGGAGGCACGCTGCTCCTCCCTTGGCAGTGCTAGTCATCCCTCAGACGGATAAAATGGTGTGCCTCACCGCTCACTTGAATGTCTCTGGTTACAGCTTCCAGCTCTGGCTTCTTGTTACCCCTTCCTTTTTTTTTTTTTTT
>VXBO01006344.1:182663-194969 GCA_013400135.1 Rhinoptilus africanus
ATTTTCATGGGAAAATAAGATTTGTGTGATCCGGTTGTTGATGGAAGCGCGGGTACCCATCCCAGCCTCCCCAGCCCACGTCACGGTAGAAGCCCTTGCTCAGCTGTGCTGTAGAGAGGGCCACTTTGGTTTCCCAGCGGGGACGCCTCATCCCCACACCACAGCTTGGTTTCTGCTCGCTTTTTTTGGGGGGGGATCTTTGCACCATCCCCAAGTTTTCCAGATTCCCTTAGTGACAAAACCGCACGAAGCATCACTGCGTGTGTCCTGCCAGAGAGAGCTGCCATAGCTCCTCGTCACGCTCTTTCAGGACACTTGAGACAGCTTAAACCCACAAAATCAAAGCTGTTACTCTCCTGCAGGTGATGGTGGGTTAATGTACTTGCCCTCCTGCTGGACAAGGACATTAGCTCTGATCCTGAAAAAAGTATTTATTGAGCACTTCAGTCATCTGTGTCCAACAACACGCCAGGTATCCCTGCACTTTTCTCAATATACTCCCAATAAGTTTCCCCAGTGGTCTCTGTACCTGCATTGCTCCCGGGTGGTTTCAGCCTCTCCCGTTCATTTCCCAGGGACACAACTGTGAATTAGATTGCTCTGTCTCTCTCTCTCTCTGTTTTTTTACACTTTTTTGCTGCCTTGACCACGAAGCCAGGACAGATCTTTAGCTGGAAGTATTCTTTCTTCCTGCTGCACTTGTAGCTTTTAGCTCAGACAGCAAGCCTTTCCGGAAAGCCTCCTTCATTGCCTTTTTTTGTCAGAATTTTTACTTATGTTTTCATTTTCTCAATATTTTTCCAAGTAGCAGCTGCTGCTGGTCGATGAGCTGTATTCAGGGCTGCGAGAGGTCCTCTCAGCCATCCCCTCCTGGGTGGCATTAGCCAGCGTGTGGGTTGGAAAGCCTGGGAGGTGGCGGTGGGGTTGCGGATGGCGCTTCTTCCCTTGCCACCACAGGTATCCCTTTCCATCACCTCGCTACAAGCCAGTCACCCATTTCTTTGTGTTTTTTTTTTTCCCCTTATTTCTTGCCACCAGTCCTTAGGCTCGTGGCAAAAATGGCCCAGTCCTCTTCTCAAACAGCATGTGGGGCTGGGCCGTGGCCTTGCAGCAGCGTGCCCCCTCCCCCGAGGAGGCTGCAGCCCATCCCAGAGCTGCAGCTCGGGATGCAGCTCGGACACTGTCTGTCCTCCATGCCTCTCTCGCAGAGAGCCCACAGCCTCGGGAACGTGATTTTAACTCTGTTGCCTTTCTCTGTAGAGCCTTTTCAAGGAAAATCCCCTGGGATGCCTTTTATATAGCTATAAGCTGGCTGTCTGCATCTCTATTTTTTTTTCTTGAACTCTTTCTTTTTTTTCCTTGAAAATGGAGGCACAGCGGAGGAGATGGTCTGAAAGAGAGCTCCGATGCTGACCTAAAGCCCTTTTGTGCTGCTTTAAAGGAAAATATGCACAAGAGAGGGCAGCAGGAGAGGCTGTACCCATATTGTGTCAGGTCGCCAGGAGGATTTAACCCCGCTGTGACAGCCTGGTCCAGGCTCGGCAGCCCCACATTGCTTGTTGTGGGCAGAGTTGTAGTGTCATAGAATCACAGAGCAGTTTGAGTTAGAAAGGCCATTTAGTCCCTGCCATGGGCAGGGACATCTTAGATTAGATATTAGGAAGAAATTCTTTCCTGTGAGGTTGGTGAGGCACTGCAGCGGGTTGCCCAGGGAAGTTGTGGATGCCTCAACTGGGCATCCACCCCAACTTGTGGATGGGGCTTTGAGCAACCCGGTTAGTGGGAGGTGTCCCTGCCCAGGGCAGGGGGGTTTGAACTAGATGATCTTTATGGTCCCTTCTAACCCAAACCATTCTATGATTCTATGATCTTCAACTAGATCAGGTTGCTCAGAGCCCCGTCCAACCTGGCCTGGGATATTTCCAGGGATGTCATTGCCTCAAACACTCTGGGAATGAGTCCCTCCTGGCTCACACTTCCGTGAGAGTGGCTGAGGCCATGCTGCAAAGGTTTGGGCCCTTCCTCACCCCTGTGAGGTGCTCAGCAGGAGCAGCGCCTGTCCCTTGTCCTTGTCCCATCCCCACTGTTGGCTGTGAGGCTGTTGGGTTTGCGGCACACTCCCTCAGCCATCTCTCTGGGGGTCTGATCTCTCCGTCATGACCCTGAGCTTGCGACAAAGACCTGTGGAGTGACCGCAGAGCAGGGCAGGGTTAGATTAGCCATTAGGAAGAAGTTCTTTCCCCTGAGGGTGGTGAGACACTGGCCCAGGTTGCCCAGAGAGGGGGTGGAGGCCCCATCCCTGGAGATGTTCAAGGCCAGGCTGGATGAGGCTCTGAGCAACCTGAGCTAGTTAAAGATGTCCCTGCGGGGGGTTGGACTAGGTGACCTTTAGGGGTCTCTTCCAACCCAACGCATTCTATGGTTCAGGCAAAACACAACCACCATCACCTCTCCGTGGACCCACGTGGCAGCGCTCTGGCTCTGGACCAGCACTGATGCTGCAGTGGGGTCCTGCACATCCCTCCCCTGGCAGCCCTGGGCAAGGGCTGGCTCCAGCTGCGGAGAGGGTGCAGCGCTGAGGGCAGCACCCCTGGGCACTGCCTGTGTGTGCAGGACAAACCCCTGCACCTTTCTGAGGTGCCATGCAGCGTGCAGCCCCTGCAGCTCTTCCCTGCGCTCTGGCACATGGGATGCGGCCAGCTGCCGCTTTTCCTCGGCCCCTGGCTGCTCTCTCCCCCGGGGCAGCTGGCTCCTTGCCTCTGGACGCTAAATGGATTGCAGACCCATCCTGCTAATGCGGCCGGGCTGTCCATTACGGGCACCGTCTCCAGGCGGGGGGATGGGACTGGCCTGCGCGGCGCTGGAAGCGGCTCGGCATTGCTGATGAGGTCCTGTCTGCTTTTAAGTCATCAATATTTTGCCGTAATGTGCATTCCAGACGCTTCAGACAGGCTGTGGCTCTCCTCGGAGACGCAAATTAATAGCAACAGGGCCATTAGCCCGTCACTTGGAATCAGCGCTTGTGGCAGGATCTGCCTGCGCAGCCTCGCGTGGCTCGGTGCCCGTGCTGTGCCGGGAAATGGCCTCGCTACGCTGAGCGGCTTTTATGGAGCCCGCAGTGCTGGCGCGTGGAGGGCGGGGGGAACGGGCTTACGAGCCGAGGGAGAAAATCCCGCTCTGCCAGGGAGAGGCTGGGGATGTGTGAGCTGACGTCCTCCAGGCGCTTGCAAAAGGGGCTCTGCCATGTGCAAGAGCCCCTGCTGCTCCTGCCCGGGCTGAGCCCTTGCGCCCCCAGCCCTGTGCAGCATCCTCATCCCCAGCTGGACCCCTCACACCACCCCACCGCCTGGCGGTGCTCCCGGGGCACACACAGTGCAGCGTGGCCAGCCATGTCCCTGCCCTGGGCTGTGGGCTTCGTCTGGGGTTGGCCGGGAGCGGGATGGTGCGGGCAGGGCCACGGCTGGAGACAGGAGCCAGTGGCGTCCCCCCAGCTGTGGGGGCAGGCGGTGGGTCTGGGGAGGGCAGGAGCTGAGGGGAAGCCAGCCGCACCCCCTAATGCTGCCTCCATCTCTCGTTGCAGGAGCAGCCAGGGCTTCATGCACATGAAACTGTCCCGGACCCAAGAGAACAAGTACGTGCTGGGTCAGCACAGCCCGCCCTTCGACAGCGTGCCGGAGATCATTCACCACTACGCCAGCCGCAAGCTGCCCATCAAGGGGGCTGAGCACATGTCCTTGCTTTACCCGGTGGCCATCCGCACCCTATAGCCCTCGCCCACCACAAGCCGGGCTCGAGGCCGGGCGCACCCTGAGCCGGCCCCTCCGTGGGGCCGAGCACCACCGGACCGGCAGCTGGCGAGCGACTGGCCGGGCACAGCCGGCGCTGCTGGGGATCGCTGCAGCCGGACCCCTCGTCCCACTCCCTCGGGAGGGGGCTCCCGGGGGGATGGCGCCGGGGGGACCCCCTGCCCGAGGAGCTGAGCGGGGCTGGCCGTCTGCCCGCTGCCCTCGCCTGCCTCCGGGCAGAGCTCGGGACACAAGGACTGGAGCTGGGGCCTGGGAGAGGCCTGGGGGGAGGCAACATGTGGGAGAAAGGGGGAGAAACCATCTGCCAACGGGCCTGAGGTGCCTCTGAGAGGGTGCCCGGCTCTGCCCACAGAGACCAAGCGGCTGTGCCCGCAGGCGAGGGGGCTGGTGGGCGCAAGCGGGGGTCTGCCTGGGGTCAGCGAGGCACGGGGGGCCAGGCCAGCAGTGGCCCCCGCCCGCACGGCTGCTCGGTGCTCGCTGCCGTCCTTTGCCAAATGTAAATAGTGACAGGTCTCAGCTGCGTGTGCAGCACCGCTGCCTAATAAAGCGGTGCATGGTGGCCTCCTGCTCTGTGGGCACCGTGCCCCCGCATCCCACCACCTCCACTGGGGAGGTCCGTGGGGCAAAACGGCGGGGAAGGGGATTTTATTATAAAAAAGCTCTACGCATGTTGATTTTCCTTCGCTCTTGCATACGCTGGGACCATGCGCTTGGAGTGGTCCAGCCAGCTCACTCATCCAAGACGCAGGGGACAAGGGGTGCCAGTGGTCACATCCTCGCCGTGTCTTTGGGATCCCTCGCAGGCAGTGCTGAGCTGGTTTTGGACTTCATTGTTATCCCCTGTAGAAGGGGATATATATTGGGATGTATATATATTTGGGATCTTTTGCCTCCCTGTTTTCCTTCACCCCTCACAAGTCTTAGGCAAAATCCCTGAAATTCACGGATCTCTTCCTCTGGGTATTTAGTGGCTCCGGTCCTGTTCTTTGTCTTCCTGACCCCTTGTCTTTGGGCCAGCTTGCTCCTGCTCTGTGTTTGGCTGAAGCTGCGTCTGGTGCTCTGTAGAGTTTAATGATTTAACGCATACCTTGCCATTTAAACTTGTTCCTGGTGTTGCTTGCTCCTGCACCCACGGCACGTGCGTTTCCTCCGCCTGTGCTTCAGCTGAAGCTCAGTCTCGCTGTTCCCGCCCTGCGCCGTGTTCCCATTCCCCTCTGGCGGCCCCGCTCTGTTTGGCAGAGGGGGGGATGGCAGCGCCAAATTCGCTGCTGGACCAGCAAAAACCTTTTTTGATGAGCGGAGCAGAGCGCTTGGGGTACTGGTGGGACGTGTTGACGGTGGCTTGAGGAAGGCTTTGTGAAAAAGCATCCTCCTCCCTGCCACCTGCTCCCAGGAAGGAGCTGGTCCTGCAGGTTTTCTGGGGGGTGGACGCAGGTGATGGATGGGACGGGGGGGACCTTGCATGGGTGAGCACTGCAGCCACGTTTTCCAAACTCCATCCCTAGCTGAGGGATCGCTCTCCTGGCGGCTTTGAGCTGCTGCGGGGATCATCGGGCACGGGCAGGGTGGCCCCTGAGTGCACGCCACGGCCGGGAGCCTGCAGAAACTGCCTGGGTTTGTTCCAGGATGCCTCGGCCTCTGCCGCTCCTTAAAAGGCAGCAGTTGGAGCTCCTCGGGCGCCCGGTGTCTCCTTACAGCCCCGCTTGGCTGCTGGCAGCTCCCCGCCTGCCTCTCGCCATCCCAGGCAGGCATCTTGTCCGGCGGCGGGGATGGAGGCGACTCCGGCTGGAGGGTTTTTCTCCCAACAGAGCCATGGCAGGGCCCGGCGATGCAGAAATCTGCCGGGGTGCTCCTGGGTTGCTCTCGCTGCGTTTGAAAGGTTTCAAGGGCCCTTTAGCAGCCCTGCTGCGCCCTGACGGCTCCAGCGCGGAGCTCGTTCCAGGGGATACTCTGCCTTCTCTGTGGCTGCGGATGTTCTTCTCGGGTCCATGCAGCCAGGGAACAAAGGCAGAGGAGAAGCCTCCTCATGTGTCGTGTTGTGGCGGGTTTTTTTAGGAGTTTTTCTTTTTTTTTTGAGAAACTCTGGCAGGGAGCAGACTGCCTGGCAGCTAGTGCTGGCTCTGCCAGTGAGCTCGCAGCCTTAGGGTGGGATCGTGCCCGATCCCTATCTCTATCTGAGGGACATCCCTGCTGAGGGGCGTGAGACCTGTGTGCGTGGCACCAGCACTCCAGAAACAGTCACGGACCAGCCTGGAGCTGGGCTTGGTGTCCAAGTGCTTCAGTTAAGCAGCTGTCAGTCCTCCCTTGGCATTTACAGCCCTTCTCAGCCCTCTCATCTCCAGGCTGAAGCAGCCCAGCTCCTCAGGCATCTCCTTGCACATCACGTTCTCCAGCCCTGACCATCCTAGGGACCCTCTGCAGGACTTTCTCCTTGTACTTGGGGTCCAAAACTGGGCACAGTATCCAGATAATGGCCTCACCAATGCCAAATAAAGGGAAATAACCACTTCTTTTGGCCTGCTGGCTGCACTCGTATGGTAACTTGGGTTGGAAGGGACCGCAGGAGGTCTCTAGTCCACTCTCCTGCTCCAAGCAGTGTTAGTGTTGACTGAAGTCAAGAGGGCTTTTTTTTTTGGAGAGAAGCAGAAGTGCCCTAAGCCCACTAGGTTTTTTTCCCCTCTTCACAGAGTTACCAGGAGGGACTGGACACCAGGGATGAAGAGGGTTGCAAATTCACCACAGCCTGGGGCAGCTCCAGCCCAGCAAGAGCCTCCAGCTCCGTGTGGTCCCTCTGGTGGTGGAGGAGGGACAGCAAGGAAGATGTAGGAGCAGGGTGCGGGACGCAGAGGCAGCCCGTAGCTTGACCTTGGGTCAGGAGATGGACGTGATCTCAAATGGGGCAGATCCAAGCAGGGCCTGGGACCTGTTTGGACCTGGGGATGTCTCATTTTGGGGTTCCCAGAGAGAGAACATGGCTCTGGGTCTGGCCGGTGCGTCGCATCCTCTGGTGGGAGCTGAGCAGGAGCTCCCCAGGAAATTTGGGTTGAATCCCTTGCCAGGGGTATTTTAGCGCTGCCTTTTGCTGTCCCGTGACTGAAGTGAGTGTTGTTTGGACATAAGCGAGGGGGGCAGCCATGTGACAGGGCTAGGGAGGTGACAGGGATCCCCATTCATGAGGACACTAATCCCCAAGACTGAGAAGGGCCTGAGCAACCTGATGTGGCTCTGAGGTTAACCCCGTTGGGAGCATGAAAGCTGACCGGAGACCTTTGCCTGTCGCAATTCCCAATCCACTTGTCCCGGCAATCCCCCACGTTCTCCCGGCTGCCTCTGTTCTCTGTCCCTCCTCCCTGCAAGTGAAACAGCTCTGTCTTTCATCGCCTGATCTCTAGTCCCTTGCTAAGCCCTCCATAATTGTCGAGCTGCTTTAGCATGCTGCAGGCCCTGGTAATGAAGGGAGAGAGTTTGTTTGGTAATTGGATTAGCGCTGCTGGGAACAGGGTCTCGCTCGGCGGTCAGGGCTGAGCTGCCGCAGCCCCGAGCCTCGCGCTGGCTCCGGCACAGGGCTGCGCTGGCCAAAATCCGGGGAGTCTTGCAGGAGGAAGGCAGCCAAGAGGGGCGAAAGGCTGGTTCGGGGCAGACTGACCTTGCCCTCCTTGGAAGCTGGAGTGAGTTTTCCGAAGCTCTGTCGCAGTCCCTAATGCCTCTCACCTGCTAGGAATGAACCCTTGGGGTTAGCCCCAAGGCTACCATCGCCCACCCCAGCACAAGCCATCAGGGCTCCTGAAGACCTCGTGGGCTGAAGAGTGTCACCAGGAGCTGGTGGGACACTGGCCCATGTGGGACCAGTAGTGTGCCGGGTGTGCTCCACCATCCGTGTCCCCGCCCTGTCCCTCTGGCCTGGAGAAGTCCCCTTAAGCCCAAGCCTAGTGATTAGTTTAAAACCCAAAACTTACCAGTGGTGCCTAAAATTGCTTGAATATCTCTGAAAACAGAGTGCCCTGTGTTCTGTCCCCAACCACAGCAGTCTGCAGAAGGATCAAATAACCCAACAGCTCAGCTGCCAAAGTTTATAGCAAGGGAGAGAAATTTGTTCCTGATCCCTGCAGGAGACCAGCGCAACGTGTGGTGGAGCACATCCGCAGCGCGCACACACCATGTGGCACGCATATGGCCCAGCTGAATGCCTCCGTTCACATCTTCTCATAAAGACCAACGTATTTGACACCAGAGGCAAGTTTCAGCTCCTCACTCGGAGGCCACCCTTGCTCAGTCCCTTCGGCACGCTTCCCCAGCATCCTCTCAAACCAGTTCCTTGCTCCTGGTACCCTGTTTGACAATTGTCCCAAAATATCCGTGCTTGGATGCCGCCACCTAATTTCCAGTCTTCACATGTGTGCAGTTCTCTCCTCCTTGGACAATTTTGGAGGCATGTCTCCAAAACAGCACGCTGGGGCAGATCTTGTGGGTGAGATCTTCCCAGAGCCTCGCTAGAGACGTAGCTGTGGCCCTCCCGAAAACGCATCCCAGCCACGATGACTCCACCACTGCCCGCCCGGCACTGCTTGCTGATAACGTTAAAGAATCATGGAATGGTTTGGGTTAGAAGGGACTTTAAATATCATCCAGTGNTGCTGTTGGCTTTCTTGGCTGCTTGTGCACATTGACGGCTCATGTTGAGCTTCTCATCAGCCAGCGCCCCCGAAGTCCTTCTCAGGGCTGCTCTCAAACCGTTCTTCGCCCAGCCTGTATTTGTGCCCGGGATTGCCGTGACCCAGATGCAGGACCTTGCACTTGGCCTGGTTGAACTTCATGAGGTTCACCAGCCTGCCCAGGTCCCTCTGGATGGCATCCCTCCCCTCCAGTGTGTCAACCGTGCCACACAGCTTGGTGTCGTTGGCAAATTTGGTGAGGGTGCACTCAAAACTTCATGGGGTCAGCCCAAGACTGGGTGCCAGAAGCATCTCTTTGCTCAGAAACACCCCTTTTAATACAACCTGTCATTTACTTCACCAGCTGGTCCCTCCACTGCTATGTCCATATCCATGACTTCCAGCATTGGAAACTGGTTCCTATTGGATGGCAAAAGAAACTTTATCCTTAAATCTAACCAGCCTAAATGTGCTGCATCACCTTGTCTAATTTAATTATCAAAGAAAAATCACTGAATTACACTGAGACAATGTATTGTGATAAATTCTGCCCCCATTTGCCTTCCTCTCTTGAATCTGGGTTTCCTTCAAGAAAAAAACCAAACCTGAGAAGTCTAGATATGTTTCCATCCCTTTTTCTGGATGCAGGAGGTTCATCTTCTGCGTTTGTTTGCTATTTTAGCCATATCCAGGTTACCCTCAATCTGCTTCTTCCCTCACAGGGAGGTGACCTTGCTCCTTTCCTCCCTGATCTCGCGCCATGCCTCTTGGTTGTCCCTCGTCTCACGCATTCAAAGCATGTCCTCACCCAGTAGTCCTGCCTCAGGCATTCTCTGTCCTTCACTGACCCACGCAGCTACAAGTCTTTCTCTTCACTTCCAGGATAAACGGATGTGGGCTGAATTCGTCCCCCGTTAAATGGCAGCAGGGGGCAAGTCCTGCTCTGTGCCTGCGTGGGGCTGAGAGGGGCTCTGCACACGCCTGTCCCCCCTCGCTGCTGCTGTTGGGGGTCGCCCCGCTGCGCCAGTGCAGCGTGCCGTGATTTACTGCCCGCTCGCGGCGCCGCAGCCTCCCAGCGCAGGCACGGCGCGGCCTGATTTACTGCAGGCGTTATGGGGTACCTCTCTGCAAATTCACGGCACGTCTGGGCTCAGTGCCAGCGCTCGGCACGCTCGCTCTGGCCATGCGTGTCCTGATTTGCAGGGAAGGCTCTTGCATCTCTTTGCCCCTCTCTAGGTCACCTGGAGCCACTGCCCACGCACCCCACTGCCCTCTCCGAGGGGAATGCTCTGCCTGGTTCACCCCCTGGGCATGCGGCGCTCTCGGATTCACTGCCTGCGCCGTGGGAGGGCACTCCGGGCGGCGTAGCATGACCTCCTTGTGTTCACGACACCCTAATTTATCACCCGTGCCTTGGCTGGTTTCCCACGCGTGTGCCCTGTGGCCCCTGGGCAGGCACCGCAGCTGTGCCTTCGGCAAGTGTGCAGGGACCAGCATCGCCCCCCGATGTCTGAGCAGCCCCCAGCTGGGAATTTACAGTGAAGACTGCGGGCTCTGTGCAGCACGGTGTTCCCTTTTCCGTCTGCACACGCAGGCTGTCCGAGCCTCCTCTGCCCCTCGCGTAACCGTTCTTGCAAGGGCTGAGGCGCGGCCTCATCCATCCTGCGCCGTCCTGGCTCGTGTCCTGCTCTGGGAACCATGGGCTGGGCAGTGACTTCGTGTCCAAGTCCTGCCAGAGGCAACGGAGGTGTCTGTGGTGGGCAGCGAGACCCAGCATCTGCCATCTAAGCCAGAGTCCCAGGTGCTGCCCAGGCTGCACCTCCAGTAACTAAGGTCTTCTCGGGGAATGTTTGTGGGATCCCAGGGACTTCCTCTACTGTCCTGTTGTCTTGGGAAAGGGAAAACTGGGATATCAGAGATCCCAGAACTGTGTCAGAGGGCAGAAGGGACCATGCGGTGCAGAGGAGAGTGTTGTCACTCGACAACATTGCCGAATGTGCCCGTCCAGGCGTGACCCACAGCCAAGGCCTCGGGCAGTCTGTGCAGGGGAGAGGCAGCGTCTCCCATCCCTCGCCCTGGGAAGGTCTCCAGCCCTGTTTGTGATGCTGGTGACCAGCTGGAGTTGGCTGGGGATGGTAAGGAGGAGGCACAGGCTGAGACTCCTGGTTTTCCTCTTTTCCAGAGAGGGGCTGAGCTAAAAAACACCTTGCCCTCTTCTGCCGTGACTTGTAGCTGCACTCCCAGATGCCACAGGCTGGGGTGAGTGATCCAGCTGGGACCAGGAAGGGCTGGAGAGTGCATCACCTATGCGGCGAGAGCTCTCGCCCTTGCACTGGACTTCCAGCCAGTCCCAAAGGCAGCAGCCAGGCACACACCAGAGCAGGCAGGAGAGCAAGTGCGGGGATGTCGCCCGGTCCCCTCTGCACCGCAGACCCCGCGCTGCCCCGCTCGGCTGAGGGTCCCGCTGAAAGGTCTGTCACTGGGGGTGACCCCAGGCTTTGTGTCTCTGGCTCTGCCGGCCCTGCAGACTCCCCATACGGTAATTCCTGCTGGCAGCAGCTGCTCCCGTTATCAGTGCGGCGATAATTGTCCCTGCTGGGCTGGTCCTGCTCGGGGCCATTAGCAGCCAGAGCCTTCTTTTATCACTGTACATCTCATTCCCGTTGTGGCAGCTGCAGTAAATGTCTGTCTGCCGGCCAGGCCGAATGCCTGCCGGGATGCGGGGCCGGGTGGCCCTGCGATGGGTGACGATTCTGCCACGCTCGCAGGTCGCTCGGGGTGGGAGCATCGCTCTCCCATGGCACGATGCAGGGACAAGACAGAGATCTCTCATAGTGGGAGGGGGGACTTCCCGGCATCGTGGTCCCCCCGGCTCTGTGGTCCGTTCAGCAGCGCAGGAGGGGTGTCCGTGGTCTCTGCCTGCCCTCCCTGATGGCGGAGGCGCTGCTCATTTCCATTTAGATAGAGGAATTTCAATCTCAGCTTGACATCTCCTCGCCACGGCGCAAGTCGAGACCCACATTTCCAATTTCCTTCCCCATGCGATGGCAGATGCTCTCTGCTGGCTCGGGAGGTGACACGCGTTGGAGACGCTGCAGCCTGGACAGGGAGGGCAGCGGAGGAGGTGGCCGTGATGAGTGTCTGTGTGCGGCTCCACGGGGCAACTGCACCTGCGCCTTCTCCGCACCCAGATTTGCGGCGCTGCCCGTGGCCCGAAGCACTGCCATCGCCTCTCGTTACCCCCCTTCCCTGCCACTGCCCAGCGATGGGCCCTGGTGGCCAANGGGGACAGGACAAGGGGCAACGTGAGCAAACTGGAATACGGGAAATTCCATCTCAACATGAGGAAAAACTTCTTTCCTGTGAGGGTGGCAGAGCCCTGGCCCAGGCTGCCCAGGGAGGTGGGGGAGTCTCTGGAGACATCCCAAACCCGCCTGGAGGCGTTCCTGTGCCCCCTGCTCTGGGTGACCCTGCTCTGGCCGGGGGCTGGAGGAGATGGTCTCTACAGGTCCCTGCCAACCCCCACCAGTCTGTAATTGCGTGAGTCTGTGATTAAAACCAGCATCCAGACTTGGCCCCACAATACAGGATCTGAATCACCTGGGGGACACAGGGTGCTCACAGAAGGAGGCCACTCAGATGGCCACAGCAATGCGGAGGAAAACCTGCTCTTTCTGTCTTCCAGTGGGAAAAATGCAAGAAGAAATCCAGCACGGGGTGGAGGGGGGGGGTCCTTGTTTGCTGCCTGCATCGGGTACCTGCTCCCCTGCCCACGCACAGGTGGGGACAGGCTGCGATCCTGGATGTGACCCACCCATGTGTGACCCACCTCTGCTGTGGGGACAGGC